>WBZZ01005350.1:435000-437500 GCA_019918135.1 Paulinella micropora
TGTCCAATAATAATAATAATAATAATAATAATAATAATAATAATAACAATAATAATAATAATAGTGCTTCTCTGTCAATGGCTGATGCAAATCTGCACATGCGCCTCCATCTTCTCACCCGTGAGGGGAGTACGAAGAATTGACGATAGGCTCTAATGACACCCCCGCAAGGCAGTTCCAACACTTCCAGACGGACGGTATGTTCAATGAAAATACTGGTGGCACCGACGGGAATCGAACTGGCGACAGGGCCCAGATGGTAGAACTTGACCACTGGGCTATCACGGTGTCCATAATAATAATAATAATAATAATAATAATAATAATAATAATAATAATAATAATAATAATAATAATAATGATAACAATAATGATAACAGTAACGATAATAATAATAATAATAATAATAATAATAATAATAATAGTAATAATAATAATGATAATAAAATAATAATAATAACATAATAATAATAATAATAATAATAGTGCTTCTCTGTCAATGGCTGATGCATTTCTGCACATGCGCCTCCATCGTCTCACCCGTGAGGGGAGTACGAAGAATTGACGATAAGCTCTAATGACACCCCCGCAAGGGCAGTTCCAACACTTCCAGACGGGCCGGTATGTTCAATGAAAATACTGGTCCAGAAATAGACCGGTATGTTCAATGAAAATACTGGTGGCACCGACGGGAATCGAACTGGCGACAGGGCCCAGATGGTAGAACTTGACCACTGGGCTATCACGGTGTCCATAATAATAATAATAATAACAATAATAATAATAATAATAATAATAATAGCTACATAGTTATTGAATGTAGCAGACATCTGTCGACATACCGCACAGCAAATCAAATGCAGACTTATGCGTCTGTCCATCTATCTATCTATCTATCTATCTATCTATCTATCTATCTATCTATCTATCTATCTATCTATCTATCTAGGGTGCCCTTTCTCGCTTGTTGAGCCCGGAATAAAACCCACAGTGCTCTGTCGGTTTACACTAGACTGTCGAACAGTCTCGAAACTCCATCTGCTTACTGGGCCCTCTGTAATGGAGGTGGGAGCTCGTTCTGCAAGGGGCGCTTTATGGAACGAGCCCTGGCCCCGCCTGGTACTAGGGAGCTTTGGTATCGCCTGTATCAGTCCCTTCCGTGCAAACATCACGGCTTAGCTGGGCATCGGGTCAATACTTTACAGACTTCCTTGGTTGACGAAATCAGAAGCTCCTTTTTTCTGACATTAGTCGATATCTCATCTATCTATCTATCTGTCTGTCTGTCTGTCTGTCTGTCTGTCTATCTCTCTCTCTCTCTCTCTCTCTCTCTCTCTCTCTCTCTCTCCTCTCACCCCTGTTAGTCGGCCGCGTTCCACAGACAGGTCTCTCTCTCTCTCTCTCTCTCTCTCTCTCTCTCTCTCTCTCTCTCTCTCTCTCTCTGGTCAGGCCTGTTAGTCGCAGTCGCGTTGCGCAGACAGGTCGGCCGTGCGGCTATCCATCTATCTATCTATCTATCTATCTATCTATCTATCTATCTATCTATCTATCTATCTATCTATCTATCTATCTATCTAATCTAATCTAATCTAATCTAATCTAATCTAATCTAATCTAATCTAATCTAATCTAATCTAATCTAATATCTAATCTAATCTAATCTAATATAATCCAATCTAATCTAATCTAATCTAATCTAATCAATCTAATCTAATCTAATCTAATCCAATCCAATCTAATCTAATCTAATCTAATCTAATCTAATCTAATCTATCTATCTATCTATCTATCTATCTATCTATCTATCTGTCTATCCTGTCGGGCGTCCCTCCCTTCGATGTAAGAAAAATTGGTCGAGGGGGCGGGACGTTGGCGATGAAGACCAGCCCTCCTGAAGCAAATTGCACCACATGCCCGTCGGCTATCTCGCAAGGCTGCACCATGGGTAGCTGTGGCGTTGGGTGTTTTTTTCTTTGAGCTCGCCCATAAAATGTACTCACCCTGCACTTCGTGCTTGGTGAGTGGATCCCTCCGCTGTTGATTATAAGGGAGCCAGGAAGGCAAAGGCAGGCCTGAGAGGAGGATGCCTCCTGGGAGGATGCTTATGGCCATTTGGCTATGCGACGCTTCTAGACTAAACATAACTATCCAACCATCCATCAATCTATCTATCTATCTATCTATCTATCTATCTATCTATCTATCTATCTATCTATCTATCTACCTACCTACCTATCTACCTACCTACCTGCCTACTTGCCTACTTGCCTACCTGCCTACCTACCTACCTACCTACCCACTTATCTCATCTCACCCCTGTCGGTCCATCCGCGTTTTGCGGACAGGTCGGCGGTCCGCGCGCGGGAGGCCCGGACGGACGCGTGGACCCGCTGGAACCACTTCTTGAGGTGAGATAGATCAGCTAGCAAACGCTACAGGTAGGTAGATAGATAGGATAGATAGTATAGATAGATAGATAGATAGATAGATAGATAGATAG
>WBZZ01005351.1:0-27931 GCA_019918135.1 Paulinella micropora
TGCAGCACCTGCTCCAGCAGCGCGGTAGACCCCGACTGCACCGCGGCGTTCAGGCACATGGAATCGAACTTGGACGCGCCGTCCACCCGCGCGGACTTGGTGCCCTGGTGCGTCAGCGGGTCCAGCGGGCCCTGGTGCCTGACCTTGAACTGCACCTCGCTCGTCTTGTCCTGGCGCATGTAGTACTGGAAGCCGAACAGCGTGGGGTTGGCGGGCGGGTCCAGGTCCATGCTGGCGGGGCTGTACATCCTGGCCGACGCACGCAAGTGCAGCTCCTGCAGCAGGCCCGGCGTGGCAGTGTCGTCTGCTGACGGTGCGGCGCACGTCTGTGCGCTGTCCCACGTGGCCTCGAGGTTGCTGGCCGCGCCGGCAGCCGCGCGTTCTGCGGCGGGCGCCCAGGCACTGTTGGGCAGCAGCAGCCCGCGCCAACCCGTGCCTAACGCCTTCCCGTCCAGGGCCAGCTCCAGCGCCCGGCGGGCCCCGCCCGCGGGCGGGCCTAGCATTACCTTGGCGCGGCGGCCCTGCGCCAGGAGCCAGCTCTCCTCTGCGTGGGCCCACTGTGCGAGCCCGCTCACGCAAATGGCGTCACGGCGAGCCGTCGCCCGCGTGGAAGTGTAGCTTGCTCTTTTGGGCGCAGCCCCGCGCCGGCACCGCGCCGACGTCGTAGGCCTGCAGCGCCAGGCGCAGGACCTTGCTGAGCGCCGCCAACGCGGGGCCCGAAGTCGGCGCGGACGCCCGGCGGAGCCAGTGTTCCAGGCAGCTGCGCCACAGCCTGGCGGCCATGGGGCAGCAGTGCGCCTCCAGCACCCACCAGAAGTCCGGGCGCCAGAGGCGGCACTTCTGCTGTTGCAGGGCGTACAGCCGCGTGTAGGCCAGCAGCTCCTGGTTCCAGGGCCACACGTAGCTGGCGGGCCCGCCAGTAGTTTCGTGCGTCAGCTGCCGGCCGTACTGGGCTATGAGCCTCGTCTGCAGCGTGGTGACGCAGTCGTTGATGGTCTTGCGGAACATCTGCGAGGGCCCGAGCAGCACGGCCGGGCGCTCGCCGGTCGGCAGGTACGGCAGTGCGTGGTCGGGCACGAACACGCACAGCGTGCACTTCTGGCCCGACGAGTTGGTGATCTTGTCGCCGTACTGGAAAGGCAGCAGGCGGGTTACGACCATGCGCGCGTACACCGGCGCGCTGCCGCAGTCCCGCGGCGTTTGCGCGGGGTCCGTGTCCAGCCACACCTGATCGGAAATTGATAGGCAGTTCTGCGACACGACCCCCCGCGTCTGCGCCACCGTGCGCCGCACGCAGGACTCGTCGCTGCCGTCCGGCTCGGCCGACGACAGCGCGCGCAGCAGCACGTCCCCGGGCAGCACCGTGCGCCCGAGCGGCACGCTCCACGCGTCGTCGCGGCGTTTGCCCAGCAGGTAGCCCTCCAGCGAGCGGCAGCCGCGGGCCTTGGCGAGCTTGTGGCTGTCGGCCGCGAGCGCGGCGCGCGTGCGGGCCAGCACTCTGTTCCAGCCGCTGGTGGCATCCATCGGCGGTACTGCCTCCGGCGCGGCCGGCGCCTGCGTCGACACAGGTGCGAGGTGCATGCGGTCGTAGTACGCCCTGCTGTCCAGGAACGCAAACAACCCACGGTCGGCCGCGCCCTGGCTCCAGACCGTGCCGTCGTCCTGGTTGTGCGACCACGCCCGGTACGCGACCGGCACGTTGAGCCCCAGCGGCTGCACCCCGAGCGTAGACGCCGCGACGGGCGCCTCGAGCAGCGGGCGGTCGCCGCGCAGCAGCTCCTTGGCCGAGCTGGACAACAAGCGCCCGGGCTGGCGTTGTCCGATGGACTGCGATTGCATGCCTACCGCGTACACGAGGCGCGGGCCCGTCACGTGCTCGTGGAACAGCGTCAGCGCCGAAGAAAAGCTCAGGTGGCGGGCGGGCGACAGGTCCACAAAGTTACAGTCGGGGGCGCGGGCCGCGAACTTGCTCAGGCTCTCGCAGCCCACCTGCACCGCCGACTCCTGGATGCTGAGCCACACCAGGCAGCCCTGGTCGCGCAGAGCGCGCCACACGGCCAGGCAGTCAGCCGCTGCCGGCGGGAGCTGGTTGCTCACGAGGTAACTGGATCGTCGATTGTGCGGCAGGCGCAATTCTCGCAGCCGCCAGCCGGCCCAGACGCGGCGCACGTCGGCCGGCAGCGGCACGACTCCGTGGTTGACGTGCAACACGGGCGCCGACAGCCTGCCCGCGTACGTGTGAATGATTAGCCGTTTCTCTTCGCGGTCCAGCAACAGGCCCAGATGCCTCAGGGCCAGCCCGCCCGCGTCCGCCACGTCGTCGCCCTGCGCCCCTCGCTTGAGCGCGCGCAATTCCCGTAGCATTTGTTCGGCGCCGGCGGCGCTGATGGACCCCAGCACGCGGCCGTGGCACTCGACCACCCACGGGCCCAGTGACAGCCGCGACGTCGCAACGTCGCAGCGGTTGGTGACCCAGTCCTCCAGCGCGGCGGCCCACGCGCTGTCCAGCTCGGGGGTGATGGTGGTGAACAACGACAGGCGCTTGTCGTAGCCCGACTTGGCGGACTTGCTGGTCTCGTTCGGGTCCAGAAAACTCAGCTGCGAGACGTCGAACCGCTGGTCGGACGTCATGCCCTGGCCGTTCGGCACCATCTGGCACACGCGGCGCGCGAGCGAGTACTTCTTGGCCAGGTTGCCGCGCAAGTGCTGCAGCACGCGCTGCAGCGGCTGCGCGTCGCTGGCGCCGGCCCGGTCCCTCGGTGACGCGAACTCCTGGAACACGCGCGACATCTGCGCGCTGTCTAGCAAAACCACCGGGTCGACGCAGACGGCCAGCCCGCCCCACGACGTCAGGCGCGACTGCGCGAACGAGCGCACGCGCTGGAAGGCGCGCTGCAGATTGTGCGAGTAAAGCTGCGCCAGCGTCAGCACCGCCCGGCTCTGCATGGCGAGCGGGTCCGACAGGCCCGCGGACGGCTGCCCCTCGGCCACCGACAGCACGGACGGCAGGCCGGCCTCGGCGCGGCTGAGAGCCCGCGCGCCGTCCGCCAGGTGCTCTGCCTTGCGCGCGTCCCCGTACCGCAGCAACTGTTGCTGGCAGTCGTCGTCGAGCGCGTAGTCAGCAATTATCGCGGCGCAGCGCGCCGGCAGACGCGAGGTCCGGCGCACGGCCGCCGACAGCCACTGCGGCGCGCCCGGGAAAATGTGCAGCAGGAACCTGTTGCGCAGCCACCACAGCCCCTGGCCCTGCATCTGCTCGACGGAAAACTGCTTGGTCCGCAGGCACCACAACTGCCCCAGGCGGAACAGGGCCTGCTCGCGCGTGATCCCGCTCTTCTTTCCCTCCCGTTTGTTGCCTCTCGCCACTATCCAAACCTCACTTGCAAAATCACTCTCTTTTCCGTTCCCGCCCCCACCCCCTTTTTTTTCCTCTCCCGCCTGTTGTTTCAGAATTTTTTTTTTTTGCCTTACGTTTTATTTTTTAAAACAGGGCAAAGCTTTGTAAGCCAGAGAAAAACAAAAGGAATGCAAAACACAGCCGCGACAGAAACAAAACAGTCTCAGCACCTGGTCAACATTCTTTCGCACGTCGACAGTTTCGAAAAGCTGCAACAAGGAAACAAGACCTTGATCATCACGTACGGACCCCCCGGAGTTGGCAAGTCCGCCGTACTCAAAGAATTTCTTACAAACGTCTTCGGCAAATATAGCCCTCTCGCTGATCAAAAGGTCTGGTACAACGGCAACATCGATGACCTGGTCAAGATGCACAGCGGGGAAGTGCAGAGCTGGATCCAAATCGAAGCAGAATTAGAGAAAAAGCGGGAAGGAAAATTTAAGCTTGCCGAATCAGCCGTCTTTAGCGAATACGTTACGCGCAAGAGGACGCAAACCTATTTTGCCGCCCGCAAAGAAACACAGGGTCTGGACGAGCTGAATGATACCCTGCTGCAGGCGGCCATGGAACTCGGCGCAGGGATCTTGTTGGAAACGACCGGTGCGTACGGCAGGGGGTGGGATGCACTGCAAGGCCTCTTGTGGGTCTGCTCGCTGGCCAGGCAGAAACAGTACACTATTTACATCCTTTGTCCCCTAGCCAAACTAGACAACATAAAAAAAAGGCTCCGTGAACGTAAGGGCCAGCTCAATGCCCATAACCCCGAAGAACTGTTCCGCAACTCCTACAGTAACCTGTTGTACGAAATTCTGCCCAGCTATCGAATAGTCACAGATTGGCTTTACATTGTAAACAACAATGAAGAAACGCAATGGAACTATCTCCACGGAAATGTTTCCTTGGCAAAGCCGATCTCGTTGAGTAGCGCGCAGAGTCCGCAGACGTTGCAGCTGGTCAACAGACTTAACAAGTTACATTTCATACGGGAACTCAGCAAAGGCAAGTGCGAGGCAACTTCCTGTGCCGAAAACGTCAATGGAGAAATTGCACCCCGAGCCACCTCTTTCGGCAAGCGCCTGTGCACTAAACATTTTATGCCAAAGTTAGTAAACTCTCTAGGGGTGCCTGCCGAGGATTTGCTCTAGTTGGAGCCCCCCCTTTGAACGGAGAAAAGGGGGGGGCTTGGCAAAAAAGCCGGACGTTAAGCAATAAAAGTTGTTCCTTCCTTTATTTTCTTTTGTACAATTTTTGATAGCACGATGTTCGCTTTTTTTGTTCATTCGGTAGCGATAATATGTTTCTTCCCGTGGGGCCGGCACTGCAGCTTGTTCGAATACGCGTGCCTGTTCGTCGTCGCGCCTAGGGGGCTGTCGGGCACGACCCAGAAGACGCGCCGGCGCGAACTCAGTAGTGTGTGGTCCGTTTCCGACACCACGACGCAGCCGCAGGTGCCACAGGTCTCGACGAACGTATTGGTGGCCTCGCCGCCGTCGGTGACCGCGCTGGCCTTGTCCGCGAGATTCTGCAACGTGCTGTGCCAGGGCCCGCTCGTGACTTGTAGCGCGGCCGACGCGAGCTCTGCCAGGTCCCTCTCGGCCTCCAGCGCCTCTTCCTGGCCTACGTTTCGCTGGTCCAGATACCTTTTCAGGCCCCGGACCAACGCCCGGGCCAGCCGGAATTCCTTGTGCTCCGACATCTTTGCAGCAAGAAAAAATGTCCCGCGTACCGGCAGAGCCGGGGAAATTTGGCACAATAATTTTAAGGGGAGGCAGGGGCGCGCGAAAAAGGCTCGGCCACGACGGGGGGTCAGGGGTTGGTTGACGCAACCGTACCCTGTATCCTAAGAACTCGAGGGGTAGGGGGGGGGGTCCCGGTCCTTCCCCCTCCTTTTTTCCTTCCCGCCAAATCCTCAGAAAAAACTTCCCGGGTTCACAGGCTATAGCCACAAATTGTGGATCGCGTACCGGCAGAGCCGGGGAAATTTTGCGCAAGGATTTTCAAGGGGAGGTAGGGGCGCGCGAAAAAGCTCTCCCTCTTGACAAGGTGTGCAGGGGCTTTTCGTCGACTCCCCCCTCCCCCCTTTCCCTCCTACCGTCGAGATATTAATTCCAACATTTTTAATTGTAAGAAGAGAAAGAAAAGAATAAAGTGTCAGAGAAGGGAAGTGGGGTATGTGCCGGGAAGGTGTCCCGTTTCTACCCCAAACGACTTCCTGCCCGAGCCCAATCGGCTTGGGGGGGGGGGGGGGAAGGGGCGGTCGGTGGTGCCCCGATGGCCCCGGCCGAAAACCCTTTGTGTCGGTATGTAGGTACACTTGTTCGAAAAAAGATTCAGCCGTTGACATAAACTCAAAATGAACCTCCACAGGCAACCCGCTCTCCAGGGGGGGGGTGGGGGGGAGGTTGGGATGCTCCATTGCCTCTCTCTCTCCCCACACCCCCTTCCCCCCATCCCGTCCGCGAAAACCTTCTCTGTCCGTCTCTCCCCTCTTCTTTCCACTTATTTCTTCTCTTTTTTTTTCTTATTCTTGAGTTATATAATGTAAAAGGAAGAGAAAAGCTACGGTACCTAACGATACAAGTGGTTAGAGCCAACGGCATGTCCTGCTTCTGCCCCCCCATGACCCTTTGCCCCATCCGCGTAATGGGTGGGTTTCTGCACGCTTTTTCTCCCGGAAAGAGGCGCCAAAGTTATCCTGCTCTGCCGGGGGGAGGGATCGGATGGGTGTGATCCCTCCGACCCCCCCCCACTCTCGAGACTTTAAATCCAACAATTTCGATTAAAAAAAAAAGAAGACAGGGGGTATGTGTCATAACCAACCCCCGAGCGAGCAGCTCGTGGTCGAGCCCTTCTCGCGCGCCCCTGCCGCCCTTCGTTTCGGGAAAGTTTAGTGCTAAATTTTCCGGCTTCGTCGGTGCACGACCCATAAAATGTGGATATAGCCCGTGAACTCGGGAAGTTTTTTCTGAGAATTTGGCGGGAAAGAGAAAAGGAGGAGGGGAAGGACCGGGACCCCCCCTATCCCTCGAGTTCTTAGGATACAGGGTACGGTTGCGTCAACCGACCCCTGCACCACTGACCCCCGCCTCAGCGGCTTGTAGCCGAGAGCTTTTTTCGCGCGCCCCTGCCTTTAGCTTATCCCGCGCCCGGCCGAAGCGGCTCAAGTGATATGATCAAAAACATGAATTTGATATGGTCGAGTGGAGGCAGTGTACTCCGACCCCCCCCCCCCCCCCCGCGAAACCGCTGGGGGCCGTGACACTGTCATTCTCGGGTTTTACGCAAACCCAAGAAGCAGAACACAGTCGGAACCTAGCCCTTGCCTTTTTTGTTCTCACTAACAAATTGGCTATTTTCACGTAAAGTCGCCTGCGAGAACTAATCTTTCTTTATGATTGTGCTGTTCCTAGGAGAGATTACTCATCATGCCGAGCAAGAAAAAGCGTGCAGCGAAGGTCGATGATGATGGAGAGGACGCGCCGAAACCAGTGTTTACCTTGGGCCAACGCCTGGATAAGACCAAGCTGAAAAGGATCTTCATGCTCTATGCAGTGGTGGGTCAAGAAGAGCTGCAAGTGAACAAGCTGTTGGATTCATGCAAACTGAACCGGCCCGAGGTTGACTACATGCCTGGCGTACATGACAGCAAGGGAAGGGCGTATGGACAAAACTCAATCGGGAACCTACCCAAGTGGATTATGCGCATTGTCTCGGGCGCCATGTATGAGAGTCTTGACATCTGCAATGCGGCGGCGAGCATTCTCGTGCAGTTGGCGGACCGGAAGCAGGCGGCCGTGCCCGTGCTGTTCAGCAGGTTCGTAAATGGTGGGAGGGAGGATATGCAGAAGCTATTTTTGGAGCAAGTGGGCAAGGAGGATACCCCGCTAAACAGAAAATGGGCCAAAAAGCAATTTAATTCCGTGATCAACCAGAAAAGCGTACTGGACGACTACGCAATTGACTGCCCGCTCATGAGGGACTGGGCACAGGCCTGCAAAAGCCTCGGAGAGCAGCTCAAGCGGTTCTCCACATTCGGAGATGTGTGGGCTCTGGTGCAGTCGTTGGACGACAAGCCCAACAAACTCGCTACGTTCATCAGCTACGTCTATCAACGATTCGAACTACAAATCATGCTGGAAGTGATGAGGTACTGCAGCGCTCAGAACATCCAGGTGGGAGTGTACAAGTATGATGAATTGCTCGTTGAATCCGGTATGCACAAAGGAGGTCCCCAGGTCCTGACGCCTGCAAGGCTGGCAGACATCCGAGCGCACGTCTCCCGTTCGACGGGGCTGGATGTCGAGTTTCATGCCGACAGCTGCCTGCCCACGATCGAAGATATGAAGAAGTTCTACGGGACTGTGAACCTGAACAAGTTGTCAAACAACATGGACTGTTGTCGCGAGCTGCTGGTGGAACATGGCTCTGCAAACAAGCTGCTGCGGTATGAAGGCTCTGTCCTACGCCCCCACGCGACTGTGCCCGGGGTTTATCAACCTTGGCTAGATTTTAAGGCCTACACGGCAGAGGTACTACGATCAAGTGTGTACTACACCGACAACTTGAGGTCGGGCTTCGACACGCTCGATAGATACCTGGCGCACGTAGACCACCCTTTCTTCCCGCTCATGAGCGCTGCCTCCATGCAAAGCGACTGGGTCAGTTTCAGAAACTGTTCCTTCAACATCAAGACCATGGAGTACAGAACCTGGGACGATTTCAAAGAAAAAGGTGAGCAGGCCCCGTTCACCGATCACTTCTATGACTTTGAGATTGATTTTGCAAAGTTGGCAGGGGCAGACAAACACGGTGACGAGTGGCTTACTCCCCTTTGGGCCGAGACGCTCAAGCTACAACTCAGTCCAGAGATGTGCTACGTGTTCGAAGTGCTGGTGGGTCGGCTAATGTATCCTGTTGGGTCAATCGACAACTGGCAGGTTATGCCCTTCCTTCTTGGCGATGGCGGCAGCGGCAAAGGCACTGTTCTTGACATTATCAAGAATTTGAAACCGCGCGGAAAGGTCGGGGTCCTGAACAAAAATATGGAGGAGAAATTTGGCCTGGAGTGTCTTTACCAGAAAGAGCTTGTTATGTGCCTGGACCTGCCACGAAACTTCGCAGGCGTGCTGGACCAAGCCACGATGCAGAGCATGATCTCGGGAGAGGACGTGGCCGTCCCTCGCAAGCACAAGACTGCCGTAACAGACCTTCGTTGGTCTCCCCCTCTTGTTATGGCTGGCAACATTATTTTAAATTATAACGATGAACAGGGGCAGTGGAAACGACGACTTGCGCTGTTCTACTGGGAAAATATTCCGGACAGAGTCAGCTCCGACCTAAAGAAACTCATTCTCCAAAACGAGCTGCCCTACATTCTGCGCCGCTGCATTTCTCGCTACCGTACGACCGTGGACGACAAGCCCGACGCAGACTTCTGGCGGGATATAGCACCGCCCGCTCTGAAACATAACCAACGATATACTGAGAGCCGCATGAACTTGCTAGCGCGCTTCTTGCACGAGGGTTCCCGCGAACACGGGGTGATCCCTGATAAAGGACGTCTTACCGAGTGGACAAATTTTGTTTCTGTGTATGGGCAGTACTTGAAGGAGCTGAAACAAGGTAACACCAAGGCGTCCGATGATATCCCTCTGGCGGCTCTGCGCGGTAACGGTTACGAGGTGTTTCCCCCGCTGAAGGGCCCTGGTGCCGGCCGGGGTGCCCACAAGAAAGACCGGCGTGCCTATTTCTGCGTCTACTGTCCGCACAGCAAGGATGGGTCGGGGCACCAATGCGACCCTGCGGGAATTTGCCGCGATGAGCTGTGCTGGTACGTCAACTGCAAGAACGAAGCGCACAAGGGCGCGGGCGTGCTCAAGGCGCACGGGATCGTCAACATGCGCATTGGGACCCGCGCAGAGTTCGACCGCTGGCTCACCAGTACAGAAGAAGCCGGTTCGGAATCGGAACCCAGTGAGAGCCTCAGCGAGAGCCCCAGCGTCAAGGAGTGGCAGGAAAGGGTTTTGACCTTGGCAGCGGCGCAGGAGAACACAGAAAAAATCAGGCGCGCGACCGAAAACATGTTAAAGGCGGAGCGCAGGCGCGTCTGCCAGATTGCTGGCATCAAGGACTGGAAGGCTTTAAAAAAGAAGTACAAGGAAGCACAAAAGCGAACGCGAGAGGAGCGACAGACGCAGGGGTCTTCTTCCAAGAGGTCTCGACTGTCGGCCGACAGTCAGGAACGTGCGGAAAAGTACCCCTTTGGATAAAAACGATAAAGAACCAGAATAACCAGGATGTTCAAGAGGTAAGTTTTTGGATTATGTTCATTCTCATTTTTATCCAAAGGCCTGTTACTGCTTTTTTTTCGCATCAACAGCATTTTGCGAACCCACCATGCCTTCTGTGTGTGTGTTGCAGGCGCACGCTAGACTTCCGTGCGTCAGACAGTGGCGGTGCGCTGGCTGCACTGACAATAGGCGATTGTCGTCAAAAAAGTGCAGGAGACTAGAAAAAAAGAATTTGTTTGGTTTTCATTAAATTAGTTTTTTTCTTTGATGAACACGATTCTTACCCACGGCATCCGAAGCCGGAGAGACCAGCGCGGACACGCTCACGAGCAGGCGGGGGCACCCTGCTCCTTGCAAAACCGATCTCTGCCCGAAGCCGCTGGGTTTTGTTTTGCGGTTTGGGCTTTTTCTTGCGCGCCCCGCCCCCTCTCCCCTAGTCCCTTGCCCCTTTCTCCCCTCCCCCCCCCCCCCCGTTCCTACCTTCCCACGACACCAAAAGGGGGGGGGGCAGTGCCCTGTCCCCCCCTCCCCCTCTATGATGGGGTCCGGTGAAAGATAAAGAAATCCCCCGCCCGTCGAGCAGCTTTGTTTTTTCTGAGCCTCTCCCCATCCCTCCCCCCCACCCCAAAGACTTTTGCCCCGACATGTTCCTTCTTCCCTGTCCCGCCCCTCACCCTTGCCCCCTCGCTTTTCCGGCGGCCCCCCCCCCACCCTCTGCATGAGAAGAGCAGAGAGAGAGAGAAAGGAGGGGGGGGGCCTGCACGTACGAAAGTAGCCACAGCGCAAGCCGGCCCCCCCCCTGTTAACGTCCACCAGCGGCCCCCCCACCTACCCAAACTGAGAAGGCGCAAGGGCGAAACAAAGAGAGACACGCACGGTCTCCAGAATCGACACTTTGCAGTGCGTGCCCCGCCTCTCTCCCCCCCCCTCTCGCCCTCATTTCTTCCCCCCACACATACCCCCCCCCTCCGACACACATTCCCCCCTCTGCGCCGTTTTGCTCGTCCTGCCGTGTGAGAGCAGTTGTTGCTGTGTGCCTGTGTTTTTGCCTCTCGTAGACGGTACACAAACCCCCAAAACCATGAGCAAGTACTTGGACTCGGAAGCGGCCGGCGGGAGCGACGAGAGCAGCGACTCGGAGGAGTCGCTGGACAGCGGGGAGGACTCACAGGAGAGCGACGACGACGGGTCGTTTATCGCGGACGACGACGAGGAGGAAGAGGAGGAGGAGGAGAAGAGCGGGGACGAAGCAGTGTCCAAGAAACGCGGGCGCCGCGAAGCCGGCGCGGATGGCCAGAAGAGCAACAAGAAGAGCCACCAGAAGAGCAACAACAAGAAGAAGAGCAAGAAGAAGAGCAAGAAGAAGCCAGAGAAAGCGGAAGAAGACAGAAGTGCCAAGAAAAGAAAGACCGAAGAAGGCGCCAAGCCCAAGAAGAAGGCGAAGCCCGCCAGGGGCGACAGCTCGGCGTCGACGTCCGAGGACGAGGCGGAAGAAAAACGCGCCCCCGACGCGCAGTTGACGCAGCTGCAGGCCGGGCAACAGATCAACCCCTGGGAAGACCGCAACATAGAGTCGCTCATCAAGATGCCCGGTACTCTCGCGGGCAAGTTCGCGGAGCACAGCGCTTTGCTGAAGGCGGTCTGGTCGGTGCGGCACGACTCGCGCGCGCTGCCCCAGCAGTTGCAGGCCAAGCAGAAGTTCTACATGACGGAGCCGGGGCTGCCCGGCAACAACGACAACTCCGGGGCCGCCGGCACACGGAGCCGTGGCAACTGGGGCTGGAGCGCGCGGCTGCGCCTGAGCAAGCCGCTGAACAGCAAGAGCCTGGCGGCGCTCGGCGTGTTCGGCAAGGACAAGGCCGTGCAGCAAGTGCGCGTGGGCACCTCGAAGGCGTTGCGCGGCCTGCACTGGCGCCCGCCCCAGGAAGTGGCGGGCCACCACAAGAAGTTCGACCCCGTGGCGCGCAACCTGCACAGCCTGGGCCGCGACGTGTTCAGCGAGCTGACCGTGGGCGATCTGGGCCAGCTGATCGTGCTGCCCGCTATCCCGTTCGATCGTTCGGCGCCGCAGCCGCTCATTACGGCGTCCGCCGAGGCCCTGTACGTCATGATGACGCTGCGCGCGCCCGCGGGCAAGGGCGCCGCGGACGGCCTGCCCCACGTCGCGCTGCAGACGGGGCTGGCCACGTTCGTGAGCCTCGGGCTGGCGGCCGACCTGGTGCCACACCTGGCCGCGATCGAGCACTGCGGCAACCGCATTTATGACGAACGGGGCCAGGCCAAGGGCTTCCTGCTACCGTCGGGCCTGCTGGAGGTGGTACGCAAGCGGGCGCAGGACCCTAACTGGCTGCCGCCGCGCTACGTGGAGAGCTGCCAGGAATCAGAAAAGGCGGCGGAGGCGGCCTCGTCGTCGTCGTCGTCGGCGCGCGCCGAGTCGTTGCCGGCGGGCCTGGAAAAGAAGCTCAAGGCGTTCGGCGAGGCACTGAGCGTAGTCCAGCACTTCTTTGCGGAGTCGGCGGCCTTCTACCGCGCCACGGCGGTGCAGAACCAGAACTTCGCGCGGGCGCAAGAAAAGAGCGCGGCGGCGATCGTGGGCGGGAGCAAGGCAGTGCAGGGGCTGCTGGAGGAGATCTCGGCGCTGGCGCCGCCGCCGCCACCTGCGGCGCCGGCGGCGGCGGAAGCGGCGGCAGCCGCGGCACTGGCCGCGGCGCCCGAAAGCCCGGAGCCAGCGAACGAGGGCGTGCGATCGGACACCGTGTAAAAGGGGGGCACCACTAGCAAAACCCCCTTTCCTTTCTCCCCCCCCCCCCCCTAAACCACACATTCCCCCCCGGGCACCCTTCTCCCGGTTACTCTCTCTCTCTCTTAGTTCTCAAAGAATAATAAAACTACAGCCAAAAAAAAAGGGAGCGTACACGGTACAAAAAAAAAGAGCCAAAGCAAAACAAGCTCTCTTTAACAAACCCGGGGGGGGAAATGCAGCGCGCTGTTTTACCGTCGCCGATCCAAGTAACACTGAACTGGCAGGAATCCATGAACGCACAATACTCCCGGCAATCTCCCAGGCCGGGCCCCAAGTACGGCTGCCGCATCCCCAGCACCCACGTTCTGCGCGGCCGGCCGCTGGAGCAAGCCTGTCTGCCCACGTTTCTAGCCGTGGTGTGCGACGGGGACGCCGAGCCCGTGATGAACGCGGTCGCGGCTAAAAAGGTTGTCTTGTTAGCGCGCCTGTTTGTGCGCGCAGACGACCCCGCCAAGAGGCTAGCGTTGTACAGGGCGCTGTCGCTGCCGACGGGGGGAGTGCTTTTTGTCCTCAAGGACAACACTCCGCTGACAGAGCCCGGCGAGACCATCGCGAGCCCGTTCCTGCAGCCTCCGCGCGGGCTGGAAATCAACGGCCACACACAAGGCGCGGCCGAATACCAGGAAATCAGGGGTTGGTGGGTACTCAAGGTTGCTGCGTGCGCGAGCGAACAGGATTTCTACGGGGTGGGGGCTCAGGTGCTGCACGGCGGCCGCCCCGCGTACCTGGTGATAAGCCGCGGCCAGAAACATTTCTATTGCCTGAGCTGGGGCCAGATCCAGGCTAGCTACCGCACGAATCGCGGCTTGTGTGCCGTGGCTCCCAGAGTCCGGGTGCCACAGCTGCCCGCCGGCGCGGCGCCCGTGTGGGAGAGCATCGCTAAGCAATTGGCGTGGCTGCCAAGCACGCCGCCCTCCGCGGAGTGGACCCCGGCCCTGCTGGGGGTGCTGATGCAGTGCCTGTCCGAGGGCACCTAATTAGCGTTCCGGCACGCCGACGGCGCGCAAACGCACTGCACCGTGGCCTTTAGGCCTACGGAAGAGGACAAACTGCTGGAGACGTTCTGTAGCTACGAGGCCGGCGACGGCGGCAGGGACACGAACGTTTCGGCCGTGCGGCTGCAGGTCTTGGCGCCCGCTTCCAGCGACGACGGGGGCAAGCTGGTCACCGGCCTGTCGTTTTTTAGGCAGGTCGACAGAAACTGTTGTGTGAGCTTTGGCCAGCAGAAGGGAGCGCACCACAGCAGCTGCCCCAGGCCCCGCCCGGGCGAGATGGTCTTTTCGTGCAGGCGCGACGACCTGTGCCTCCGGCAGGGAGTCAATTACGGCAGGCTGATCAGGATAGAAAGCCTGGACCAGCAGCAAACGCTTTCCTGGCACATGGGCCTGGCACAGCTCAGGCAGGGGCGAACGGTCAAGTTCGTGGTGGGCGGCTTACACGACCGTCGGGGCGCCACGATCTCTGTCCTAGAACTCCGGCCAGCCGCCGGCCCGCAGGCGGCAGTGCACCAGTGAATTTCTCCCTCCCGAAATAAACCAGGGGGGGCACGGGAAAAAAAACCAGGGGGGCACAGAGAAGAGTGGGGCGAGGTTTATTTTTTTTTGGGGCGGGGACAGAAATACGGGAGCGGTGAAAAAAGGGGCGACATGTTGAGACGGGAGAGGTGGGGGGGGGGGGAGGTGAAATGTTGCGCCGCGGCCACCAATTTCACACAGACACTTTTCCAACGCCCGATGGGCGGGGGGTTTGTTGCGACGGGGGGTGTGGCAGGAGTAGGGGAAGAAAGGTACAAAACGAAGTTGGGAGGCGAAGAAGGCCAAAAAAAAAGGTAGCCAATAAAGAAAAACGCCGTAGTTTTTTTTTCGACGCGTCCCCCCTCCCCAAAAAAAAGAAAAGCCATGAGTTTTCAAGAGGCGGTAGAAATTGTGGCTGCTACCATATTAGAGGGCGAGCCCGGCGGTACTCAGGCCGCCACGGAGTCTGCGACAACGGATGCGTCAGCGGATGCGCCCGTGACAACGGATGCGCCCGTGACAACGGATGCGCCCGCGACAACGGATGCGCCCGCGACAACGGATGCGCCCGTGACGGATGCGACAGATGCGCCCGCGACGACGAGGGTTGACTGTCCACCGGTGCCGGACTACGCGGAGGTCGACTGGAAGCGCGTGAACGACCTGCAGACGTTCGGCACCGGCTGGTGCTTGAAGTACTGCACGACAGATCGGTGCGTCCAGGTTGTGCTCGTCGGTGGCGAGCAGAACAGTGTCCAACCGCAGACTGCCCTGAACGACTGTGTGCCCCCCGTGTGCGTGATGTTCGCGATGCCGCAGAGGGACAAGCAGGCGCCGCTGTGCCAGCGGGCGATGCCGATCGAGTCGGTGTGCTACCGCCCCGCGGCCCTGGTCGACAGCTTCTTGGTGGCGTCGAAACGCTTTGGCTGGAGCGGCGCCCTGCACGCCGAACTAACCGTGCTGGCGGGCGCCGACGCGGCGCCCCGCGCCCTGATCAGGACGGATGCACAGTGGCATTTGCTGCTCTTCTACGCCGCGCTGGGCAAGCTGTTCGGCAACAGTCCGCCCTGGCTGCCGGCGCGCGAGGGCGCCAGGCGCAAGTGGCGCCAGCTCGTGAGGGACGAGCTGTTCTGTGTGTTCCCCCGCGGCACCACGGGGGATATTGAAGAAGAAGAGCTGGGCCAAGAAACGCTAAACGCGGTGACACGCATGTGCAGGGACGTCCTGTCGCTGCCAAACCTGGAGGCACGGGACCTGAGCCTGTTGTACCGCTACGTGCGCGAACACGCCGTGCTGGTACGTTCGATTTTGTCGGACGGCGTGGTGGGCATAGCGCTGAACCCCCTGCTCGCCAGGGTGCCCAGGGCCCTGAACCACAACCTGGCGGCCCTGCACGACCGCGACGGGGTGGCCACCGTGTGCACGACGGCGATCACCACGGTTGGCGCGGCCGCCGTGCTGCCGCCGTGGACGGAGGAGTCACTGGGCAGGCGCTACGGCGCGATCACGCCCGAACTGTGCGCGTACCTGACGCAGGAGGTCGAGGACACGGTCGGGTCCACGGTCGAGGAGATGCTGGGCCCGGAGCTCGCGAAAGAAGTACTCGGCGGGCTGAGCCAGGTGCGCGCGCTGCTGGCGTTAGAGCACACGCTGCGGCCGTTCGAGCTGGAGCCGGCCAAGCTCGAGGAGCTGTGCCTGCTGGTGTCGCGCTTCGTCGCGGGGGATGCCACGCTGAGGCTGGCGCGCACGGTGTACGCACAACAGCTCGTGCTGCAGGCCGAGAGCGAGGAGCTGCCGCAGGTGGAAAGGCGCGCGGCTCCGGTGCGCACCAGGCGCAACTGGTGGGAGGAGCCCGCGGGGCTGGCGGACAGCCTGCCGATCATGGAGCTGGTCATGGTTTATCTGCAGGGCTTTATGACGCTGCTGCACCGCCTGAGCGCGCGACGGCTGATCAAGATTATCTCCAGGCAGCAGCAGCAGCAGCAAAAGGGCGACCACGAGCAAGAACACGACGCCGGCGGCCGCTCGGTGCAGGCGGTGTGGGCGTACCGCCTGATGACCAACTGCGTCAATTACCTGCACTTGTTCTTTGAATCGGCGCCGCACATGCAGTACACCCGCCGCCAGCTGCGGCGCCTGCCGCTGTTCACCCACGGCCTGGAGCTGTCGGTGCGCCTGCACTGCTCCGCCACGGTGCTGCTGCGGTTCCTGTTCGGCCTCAAGGGCGCGGGCTCGAACGTGTGTGCCGGCTGGCTCGACACGACGTGGCCGCTGCACACGCTGCTAGCGCAGAGCTTGGAAGACGCCCTGGTCTGCGAGGCCAAGAAGGCGCGCCCCTCGCGCAAAGCACGCAACGACGCCCTGGCGACTTGTATTAACAACCTAGAATCCATGTTCCACGGCAGCGTCAGGAAGCCCGAACTCGACTGAAAAGCCAAGAATTTGGAAGGAAATAGTACGCGTCTTACTAGGGAAGAAATGGTTTTGGCCTCTTTCTTTTTTAATTTAGTCTGATTAAAACAAGAAAACGTCTCCTTTTTTTGGCAGTCAACAAGCATGCCTTGCGCAATGTCACGGCACGTCCGGCCAAAAGCCAGCCAGCACACCACGACGTGCGGAGCATGCAGCCTCAACCTAATGTTTTTAACACATTTGTTCTGTCCAGAAAGCGTCTGTCCTTTTTTGTTCCGAAAACGGTTTAGATCTTTCCTTCCCTTGGTTTAGAGAAAATGATCACAGCTTTTCGCACTCAAACCACTTCTCCCTCCCCCGAAAAGAAAACGGTGCTTGGCGAGGAGAGATTTTTTGGCTACCGATTGAAATGTTTGGTATATGGCTCTTTCCCACGATTGAATGCCGCTTGTAAATATCGTTGGTCGTCTTCGGGCATGTTCGTGTAAAAATCACATGCTGTGATTTTTCCCATTCTTTGTCAGACTCATTAAGAAGAGAGCCATCACCTTGTGACCCGTCTTCCTCTCTTCGAGCTCTTGATCTCTTCTTTGCAAGCGGTTATTCTTGCTGAGATTTTTGTCACTGCTTAAAATCTTCGTCGTGCATTGCTTCATCAATTTTGCTTCAACGTCTCGACCAGCTTTTCGGTGCGTCCGATGTCGTGTGACCGAACTGCAACATTCCACGCTTTGGTGTTTATACCCTTCTGTACTTGTTCGAAGATCTTCGTGTCAAGGTAAAGTTGAACTGCCAAGAGCTTAGCAATCCGGTCCTTCAGTTCTGCTACAGGTACCCTTCACCGCGAAGTGTCCGCACATAAACGGCGAAGTCGTCAGTATCGTCAGCATGTCGTCCCGACCGTAAATAATTTTTCGCCTCGTCCTTGTCCTTCACCTCTTGATAGATAGTGTTCAATTCACGGATGGTTTTCACTTGGCACGATGCCGAGTGTTCATTGCTGCTCATAGCTGGCAATGCTTCGTTTTTTCGACGCGCTTAATTTTAGTTGTTCTTTAAAGACAAATATCTTGGCTAATTTCTTTTTTAGAGGCCTTACAATTAGAGATCGCGCGCGCTTCATCGTACAGCCGGTGGGGGAATGGCGTGTCTTTTTGAGTCCACTTCACCCTCCTCTTTCTCCCTTTCCTCCCCCCCCCCCTCTCTCCATTTCACTCCCGAGAACAAAAAAGGAAGGGCTTTTCTGCAGTGCGTGTCCAAATCTTTTTATATTTCCTACGCACACTGTTGCAGGAAGTCCTGGATTGCCACGGTCTTGGTCGCGGGCGGCAGGGCGACGATGCAGTCGAGTTCCACCGTCGCGTTAGCCACGCGGCAGCGGTACAACCACGCAAAGTCCGCGGGCAGCAGCGAATTCAACGACAGCGGCCAGCACGATAACAACCCGCCCGCTACTTGTACCGCCGAGCTTTCGGCGGGGCGGCCGCACGAGTGGCCGCGCCAGGGGGACCGGGCCTGCAGCAGTTCTGTCAGCTCCGGCGCTACGCCCGCGTTGTTGGGCCACGCGCAGAAAGTGTCTGTCGACAGCGGCAGCCGCTCCGCCACTTCCACGGCTTCACTCCAGATCCACAGCGCGGGCCGGAACGGCAGCGCCTCGACACTTGCCGGCACAGACTCCGGCGACTCTTTCCATTCTAACGACGTGTACGCTACAAAGCAGAAGTCCGCGTTCCCGATGTAGCCGCCGTACGCCGCGTCGTACAAGTACGCGCGCGACAGCTCCAACCGGCCGCCACCATCTTCGGTCCGTGACAGGCACGACCAGTACATGGACTGGTCCAGCACGGCGCCATCGGCTGTGCTAGAGATCTTCAGCGCCCACGAGTAGTCGATGGCACACTCAAACGTGCGCAGGCCGCACACGAAAGTCACGGCCAGCGGCACCTCGCACGCGGGGCCCGCGTAGCCGCTCGCGCACGTGCACACGGGCGTCCCGCCCGCGAACAACGGGCCGCACACGCCCTTGTTGCTGCACGACGGGTCGTCTTGTCCCGCCAGCCCCCGGCACGTCACGCACTGCGGCTCGGTCGCACTGACACTCGACAGGTCGAAATAGCCGCCGTTGCACGCGCACCGGCGCGGTCCGACGTTGCCCAACGGAATCTGCCCGGAATTGGACGGGCAGACTGCTGTTGCCACGGGCAAACACCACCACGCCAGCCACATCTGCGCACGGCGGGAAGTGGGCAGAGGAAAAGGGGGCGGACAGCAGCCTTTGGCACGAACAAAAAAAAGACAGACAGCGTCGGACCGTTTTCCCTTCTTTTACAAAAGATCCAGAGACGCGGTATTTCTGGCGGGGAGAGAAAAGGGGAGGAGGGGGGCCCAAAGCTTTGGTTCGGACGGTCGGGCAAGTGCAAGAAACACAAAGGCCTAGGGGGGGAGCTTCCTTTCTTGTTGGTGCCCTTTTCCCGCCCCGGTGCTTGGGCGGCGGTTTGCCAAAAGAAAAGATTCAAGAAAGGAACAAGAACATTCAGTCCCCCCCGAAAAAAAGGGGACAACGGGGCCGAGGACAGAAAAAAAACATGTCCAACGCCGCGCCCAAACACCACTACATTGCGGCTGCGATGCTGTCCGCACTGACCTCAGTCTCGGCCGACTGCCTACCCACGATCTTCGCTGCCTGCAACCTAAAGCACGCAGACCTCGTACAGGCGCTGGACCCGGCCCAAAAAGACTCCCCTGTCAACATGAAATTAGCCGAAAGGTTAAACACAGAATTGTTGGAGAATCACATCGATTGTTGCCAGCGCCTGGTCCTGGGTGTTCAGGACTACTCGTACAAATGTACGGCGCCTCGCCCTGAAATCATCGTCAGCGTGCCGGCCCAGAAATTCCACTGCCCCAGGCTCGAGATTAGCTGCACTCTCTGGCAAGTAGCAGAGGTTGCCGTGCTGGTGATCAGGGCTACGTTCAGGGCCCCCAACAGGTGGACGGACCTGCAGGTCTACCCCAGGCGCCTCAGGGGCCTAACCCCCGACACCAGAAATTTGGCGCAGCACGCCCTAGCCCGCATAGCGTCCTTGGACGACGGGCGGACCCCCGCATCCAAAGCGGCTTCTTGCACGCGGTGCGCTGTTGCGCCATCAACCGATGCCTAGACAGACTGCAGAAGACCAAGTGGGACAAGCTGTGGTGCCTAGGCATGTCGCTCGGGGGTGCGCTGTGTACGCTCGCGGCCCTCGTGGCCACCGACCTGTTTGCGAAGCGGCACGTGCACTGCATGAGCCTGGGCGCGCCCCAGGTCGGCGGCAACCAGTGCGCCAATACCCTGTTATTGAAGCGCTTGGGCCTCGGCACAGAAGAGGCACAAAGGAGCTGGACCCGCCTTTTCAAGGACAACGATCGTATCTGCCGTTTGCCGGGAGAAATCTGGGGGCTCGGCTTTTATCAGCACCCGCGGCCAAATTCTGTCTATCCCCACTACCGGGCGATCAACATGCAAAGCTTGGACATCCAGACTGCCTGGACAAGATTCGACGCGTGCGTGCGCGTGGCTATGGCACAGCAAGACGACGAGTAGCCATCACGCGGTCTACGCGAGTTGCCTCATGATTCTGCCGCTGCTCAAGTCAGTGCACCACCGCCGCCAATCGCCCGACAGACAGAGAGAAAGAAAAAGCAAAAACTGCAGAAACAGACACAGTCCAAAAGAAAAGTTAAGATCTTCTTCGATCGATTCTATTTATTAAAAAAACGTTTTGTTTTTGTACGTCGGGCGTGCTCATGTCGCGCAGGATCGTCTTGCAACGACTGCCCCTCCCGAGCCACCCCCGGTGGGGTTGTGTCAAAAGGCCCTAAGAGAGGGAGGGGGGGGGCCGCAACAAACAGAAGCGGCCAACAAAGATGGGAGGGGATTTTTTTCTTTCTGTTTTTGGTACTGAAGATTCCCCCTCCCTCCCTCCCCCCTCCCGCAAAAAAAAATCTGCGCAATCTAATCGCAATTTGTTTTTTTTCGCGGCAGAGACGATGCAAATCCCCTCTTCCCGGCCCCCCCCTCCCGATCGGTATGTTTTTTTCTTGCCAATATTGTCAGAGATGCGTCCACAACCTCTTTCCTGAGGGGGGGGGCCGGGACGATAGAGAGAGAGGGTGGGGGGGGGCCGAGGCCACGCTAATCCCCTTCTCCCCCGCCCGCGCCAATGGTCCCCGCAAGTTCGGCTTGCCACGAAAGGTTTGGTGTGTGAAAAAATTCGGACCCGGCGAATTTCGCGCCAAATTGCCCACCGTCATTTGCACTGGGGGGGGGGGGGCCGCCCGGGTTGGCGTGTTTCCTGGCCCCCCAAGAAAAACAGTCCCAAAAAACAAAAAAATACGGTGTAGAAACATGGCGTGGTACACGGTGAGGTGCTTCGGGTGCCAAATCAAGCAGGAACCAGAGCAACCCCGCTTTCTCAAGTGTGGGCGGTGCCATTTCGCGACGTACTGCAGCAAGCAGTGCCAGCGAGACAACTGGAAGCAATGCCACAAGGACTGGTGCCGAAAGGGATCCGGGAACGCATTGCAGTGCAAGCGCCTGCACCGTTTCATGCGCACGGCCCGGAAAGTAGGCGGGCCCTTGCAGCAAGAACTACTAGCCCTCGTACCACCGAGTAACACTGGCGGAGTATTGTTTGTGCATTTGGCGCTGGACGGCGCGGTGAAGCTCCGCTACGTGTCGCGGGAGGGTCTACGGCAGCCGTGCCTTGCCAGTGTTTGCGCCACGCTGCCAGACGTCGGGCCTCCAGGAGACTTGTTGTGCTTCTTGTATGTAGCAGCGCAGCTGTCCCCGCCCGCGGGACAACCCAGCAAAGAACAAGTTGGTATCATGGGGCTTTTCCGCACTCCGTCGTCACCGAACAACGCGGCAGGCCGCGCGGCTACCAGCGCGCAGAAATGTACGTCGCCTAGCTCGGAAGTTTTGGATTTTTAAAAAAGTCGTCTTTTTTTAATAAATCAAAAAAAAATACACGTTCTAGCATGAATAGCCCGAAACATGTGTCTGGCGCGGGGCTGCTCTGTCGGACTTCTGGGCCATACTCTTCCTGGCGAGCCACTGCAGGGCCCTGGCGTCGCCCTGCTCGGCCGCTCGCGTGAACCACTCCCTGGCCTTGGCGCGGTCTTTGGGCACGTCGTGGCCAAAATAATACAACATGCCCAGCATCCGCAGGGCGCCCTTGTGGTTCTGCGCGGCCGCAGCCTTGTACCACTCCAGTGCTTTGGCAATGTCCGCTGCCACCCCCCGGCCCCTCGCGTAACAGACAGCGAGCATGTACTGAGCGACGCGCGTCGTCTTGTGCAGCGGCCCGAGTAAACCACTGCACGGCCAGGGCAAAGTCTCGTGCCACGCCCTCGCCCTCGTAGTACAAAAACCCAAGGCGGTATTGGGCCCGGGCGTTACCTTGCGCGGCTGCGCGTTGGTGTCGGGCAATCTTCTTGGCGAGCGGGGTCATGTGCTTTCCAGCGCGGGAAGATCGAAAAAAAAAGGTAGCTACAGGTTTTTTTTGACTTTGGGTTGCAAAAAACACACAACAAAAAAGTCAGCAGAAAAGAACGGGGGCCTTAATTACGGGCCCCCCTCCCTTTCTCTCTTCCCCCTCCTGGCGAAGGAAAGGAGCCCAAAAAACAAAATGTCGGCACGGCGCAACGGTTGCCCTTCCTCCCCGAGTGCAGATGGTTAAGGGTTTTTTTCAGGTAGTGTTTGCTTTATTTTCGAGCGAGTAAAAGATGTATTGAAAAATGTACTGAACCGAGGCCCAAGCTTGTGGATTCCAGCGTCTGAAGTGCGAGTAGTAGTGCAAGCCGTCACTGCAAGCCCCGGGCACGGATTCCGAAAAGGGGGAGACGTCAATGACGGGAGTGCCGGTAAGGGCCGAGTTGAGGCGAGCCGTCAGGACCTGCCAGAGTTGGCGGGTGCGCTGCGGGGTGTTAAAGTCCAGCCGAGACCAGGGCACGGGCTCGATGTACAGGTACAGAGCTTTGTGAGGCGACGCGTGGTACAGGTAGCGGTTGGCCAGGTGCACTGCCAGCGCGTCGCCGACCTGCGCCCAGAACTCGGGCGTGACCGTGTGCGGCACGTACCCCATGGCCGGGCACAAGAGAGAAATGTCGGGCGCCGCTGCTAGTTCCTGGGCTATGACGACGGGATCGGTGCTCTCGGAAAAGCCCAGGCCCCGCAGCAGGGCGCGGCTGTACAGCTGCGGTTGTCCTAGGTAAACTTCGTTGTTGTCCAGGCCGTAGTGCAGCGGCTCGAACCCGAACGTGACGGCGCTGGTGCTGGTGAGGTTGACGCTGACCGTGTTAAATTCTGCAGACAAGCCGCACGCAGGGCACACGAGGTCGCTCATCATTTCCACCGCCTCCCTGCTCATGGAGTCGCCAAAGGCAACCAATCTGCGCACGCGGTAGTGCGCCAGGCGCTCCAGGATCTCGTGCGCGCTGAGCTCGGGCAGGCCGCCCGAACAGGACCGCGGCTCCCAACGCAGCTCGCGGGGCGTCAGCTCGCCGAATTCGTACAGGACGTCCTTGCCCGGCTGCTCCGCCGGCCCCGCGGCCGGCCGGCGGTAGAGGCCCGCCAGCAGGGCCTCCGGCGGCACGGCCGAGCAGGGGGGCGGCGGCACTGGCTGCGGCGGCACGCTGACGGTTATCAGGCGCAGCCTGCGGGGCACCAGCGCCGTTTGCTCGAGCGCCCCGGCGTGATTGAGGTGCGGCCACACGTTGATGGGGTACGGCGCGCCCAGCGGCTCCTGGCTCACGCCGCCCCAGTGGTACGTGGTGCACCTGCGGCTGCAGCCCTCGCGGGTGTTGGCCAGCGTGTCCGGCCCGCCCCAATAGCTCGTGAACCAGGACGAGTCCTGGCGGGGCGAGGCGTGGCCGTAGTAATTGACTAGGTGTACGGCGAGCGTGTAGTTGAAGACGCCGCCGCGGCCATCGAGCCCGAGCCCCGCAAAGCGCGCCGCTAGCCGGTAACCCCGGAGCGTAGCATTGAAGGGCAGCACGACCAGGCCGGCAATCTGTTCCGGGTTGTACAGAGCGGCGAAGAAGTGGGCTTGCTCGGAGGGCCCCCCCCCGGCCGTGGCGTGGGCCCCCCCCCGCCGGCGCACCACAAGCGGTAGGGTGCCGTCCTCGGCCAAGGCCAGGCACCCTACCTCGCCGGGTCTGGCCTGGCCAACAAGATGCAGTGTGAAATCGTGCGGCGCGGGCACCCCGTGCAGCAGCAAGGGCTCGCAAGCCGATGTCGGCAAGGGGCACCGGTCGTAAACCCTGTCCAGGGCCAGGCGGTGGATCACGACCCCGCCGCTGGGCGCCGGCAGGCGGTCGGCTTGTGTGCCACACAGGGTTTGGACGGGCCAGTCAGGGGCCGCCGCGTTGTTTTGGGTGTTTGTTGTGCTCAAGACGAACGTGTAGTTGTCAAAGGAATAGTCGGGCTTGAAGTTGCCGACATAGGTAGCAGGCGGCTGGGTGTGGTTAGCGGGGACGCGCGGGGACAAGGGCACGACGGCCCTGCGCCTTCGCGTGTGGTTGTAGAAGAAGGTTTCCAGGTACACCGTGAGTCTTGGCACGTCCGCGCGGCCCGGCGGCCTCGCGCACAGCACGAAGCGAAGGTTTCTGCAGCGTTCCAGGTGCAGCTCGCCGCCGCAGAGCTGCCAGCCTGAGATATCAGCAACTAGTACAGGCACCAGGCCAAGGGCCCAGAAGCACTGCATGGTGATTTTGGTGGTGGGGAAGGGGGAGAGGGAAGGGGGCTGTGGTTTTGGCCGGCTCCGCCCTCGTGCCACTTCCATTTCCCCCCCTCGGAGGGGGGGAGAGAAAGACACGCCCGCGAAGGTAGGAGAAGGGAAGGGCGGAGAGGGAGGGGGGGGGCCGCGGCTCCGCGGCCCCCCCCTTCCTGGATCAGGGGAGGGGCCAAGCCCCAAACGCAAAGCGCGGCTTGCTTTCTCTTCTGCCCGGGACCTCCCCCCCCCCCCCAAGCTGGCCCCCAAAAAGCCGAACTGCTTTTTTGTGGGTGGGGGGGTTTGTTGTTTTGCGATGTCCACCCCGGCCAGCCCCAAGAGGCGCAGACTGTCCGAGCCGCCGCCGCTGGAAAAACCCGGCCCGTCCGCGCTCGACCGCGCGTTGGCAGCGCACAAGCTGCCGCTGTCGCTGCCCGGCCACCCCAGGAGCTTCGCGCCGTCGGTGGTGCACGTGAGCGGCGCGCAGCCCTTGCACTTCAAGTGCCTGATCTGTCTGCAACAGCTAACGTTTAGCGCAGAAGACCTCGTGGCAGGGCCCAAAGCGCACTGCCCCGGCTGGTCGCTGCTGCGCTGCCAGCTGGGCAGCTGGTCGGACTTCGAGTTCGAGGAAGTCAGACACAGCCAAGACAAATGGCAAGTCAGGGGCACGTGCCGCCTGTGCAGAGCCGACTGTGGCTGGCAAACAGTAGACGAGTTCCGGGGATGCACGTACTCTGCGCACTGCGGCGGCGACGCAGGCAAGCTGCGCGCCGCGCTGCACGCAGAATGGCAGAAAGCCACGGCACACAGCAGCCAGGGCTTCCCGCCCGCGGTCGAGTGGCGCAGCACGCCGCCGTTCGAGAACGGGTTGCGGCTGTGGTGCCACGTGTGCAATAGCGACTGGGGCCCGTCGCCGGCGGAACTGTTGCAAGCCAACGGCAGGCACTGCGAGGAAGAGTGGTCCCTGCAGCGCTGCCGGGGCGCGAAGGCATGGCCGTACGTCGAGTTTCTGCAAGGGCCGCAGAAGCAGTGGCCCTCGGCGCCGGACCACACGGTGTCGTTCCGCTGCACCGTGTGCGGTGTGCGGCAAAAAGAGTACGTGGGGTCCTTCCGGGGCTGCCCCCTGTGCGGCGGCGTGTGGGCGCGGGCGCAAATTGCCTGGAGGCGGCGCTGGGCTCGGCGTTGCCGCCCGCGCGCGCGCTGGCGCCCGACGAGTACGCCGTGAAATGCGGCCCGCTCTGGGTGCGCAGCCACCCGAGTGCACCAGCCGCCGCCAGCGGCGGCGGCGGTGGTGCAGAGCCGCGACACCGCTCTGACGCTGCTGTGCACGTGCCAGCACGAATGGAAGACGACCGTGGGCGAAGTGCTGGCGCTGCTGCACAGCGGCCAGGCGCACTGCCACCAGGACGCGAAACTGTCACCTAGGCGCTGGGCAACGGCGGACGCCACGCGCGTGATAGAAGTGACGAACGTGCCGGGGGGCGCCTGGCTCAAGCTGCGGTGCCCGGCGGGGCACACACAGGACGAGTTCTACGGGACGCCCGAGATTCGCGGCTGGCACGGCGGCGGCTGGCAGTACTGGACGTGCTGGCAGTGCCGGCTGGTGCGCGTGTTCGGCGGGGTCGACGCGGTGTTTCTGTACCAGCAACGGCCCGCGTGGAGGAGCGCCGAGGCGTGGGCCGGCCTGGCGGGCAAGCGGCTGGAGCTGGAGTGCGACCTGCCCTGCTACACCAGCCGTCCGCCAGCCGGCGCGGCGGCTTGCCTGAACTCGCTGTTGCAGGCCGCGAACGACGTGGTGGCGTGCGGCGGCCGCCGCGACGCGCTGGACAAGCTGCAGGGCCTGATCGGGAAAGTGCGCATGCTGTCTGTCCCGGCCGACGCACGCGACGTGGAGCGCGCCAAGACACTTATGAGGCTGCTGCAGCTCGTGCGCGAGAACAAGGGCACGACGATCCGCTTCGGCAAGTACCGCGGGCTCGGCTGGCTCGTCTTGCTGCGCGACCCAGCTCACTGGGCCAGCGAGGCACTGCAGCTGCCGCCGTTTTTGGGCGAAGCGCGCGGTCTCGCCGACTCGCTGGGCTGGGCGCTGCCGCCCTTGTCGCCGCTGACGCAGGGCATTCGCGGCGACGACGCGCGCTACAAGGCCAGGGACAAGCTGTGCCGCTGGTTGCGCGAGAGAACCAAGGGCGGCCGGCTGTCGTGGGGCCCGCTGCAGGCGTCGCACGAGTTTACGAACCAGCACCGGGGCGTGCTCGGCAGCTACCCGGCGGACGGCGCCTTGTGGCTGCCGTTGATCAAGCCCGCAGTGCTGGCGCCGTGGCGGCTGTCGGACTTTGATAACTTGGACGAGAGCCTCGGCCACGCGGCGCCCGGCGGCAGGCTTGACATCGTGGTGATAGGGGCCCAGGGGCCCTTGTTGGGCCTTGTCTTGCGTTCAGGGTACGGGCCCTGCGCAGCCACCGACAGTAGTGCGCGATTTCCCCGCGGGCTTCCAGCTGTTCGAGGTCGAGGTGGGCTGGATGTGCCAGCAGGGCCGCGCGCCCCCGGCACAGCTGCAGCTCTTGCAGCGCAGTCCGGCAGTACAGGCCCAGAGCTAAACACTTCTTAAAGGTTGGTTAAGATTTTTTTTTTGTTGCAAGAACACCAAAAAAAAAACAACCCCGGATCCCGGTCGCACCCAAAAAGCGTGAAACGTACACAGTGAGTGTGGCACCGCCGGGCCGATTTCTTGGTCATTTACGGACGCTTTGTATTTAGCCGCAAATTGCGGCACCGCAAATAAAATTCTTTTTTCGCAAAGGACATTTCGGCACTGCAAATTTAGCTACAGAAAAAAAATCGGGAGCCGAGGGCGGGCGGGGAAAAATTTCAAGGTGCAAAAAAATTCCCCGCCCGCCAATCTCTCCCGAAAAATTTTCTCTGAATGTCTCCAATTGCCGAAATGTCCTTTGCAAAAAAATCTTTTTTTTTCATTGGTCTCGATTTTTCGGTGAATTTCGCGACACCTGTGAAAAACGCCGCAATTTGTGGACACTTCAGATCGACCGCAAAATGCGGCACCGCAATAAATTTTTTTTTCACAAAGGACATTTCGGCAATAAATGTTTAGCGACAGAAAAATTTTCGGGAGAGATTGGCGGGCGGGGAATTTTTTGTGCACCTTAAATTTTTTCCCCGCCCGCCCTCGGCTCCCGAAAAATTTTCTTTGTCTCTTTTCAATTGCCGAAATGTCCTTTGCAAAAAATTTTTTTATTCATAAATATTCATGATGCGGTGAATTTCGCGCCAAAGGTGAAAGATGCCGCAATTTGTGGACACTTCAGATCTACCGCAAAATGCGGCAACGCAAATAATTTTTTTTTCGCAAAGGACATTTCGGCACTGGCAAATTTAGCTACAGAAAAATTTTCGGGAGCCAAGGGCGGGAGGGGAAAAATTTCAAGGTGCAAAAAAATCCCCCCGCCTCGGCTCCGATTTTTTCTTTGTCTCATTTATTGCCGAAATGTCCTTTGCAAAAATTTTTTTTTCATACATGTTCATAATGCGGTGAATTTCGCGACCTGTGAAAAACGCCGCATTTTGTGGACATTCCTGATAGACCGCAAATTGCGGCACGCAAATAACATTTTCTTTTTTCGCAAAGGACATTTCGGCACATTTTTTAGCGACAGAAAAAAAATTCGGAGGCGAGTGCGGCGGGGGGAATTTTTTTTGCACCTTCAATTTTTTTCCCCTCCCGCCTCGGCTCCCCGATTCTTTTTTCT
>WBZZ01005352.1:7500-10000 GCA_019918135.1 Paulinella micropora
TTGTGTTGGTTCCGAGGCTCTGTTGTTGTGTGGGTTCCGAGGCTATGTCGATGTGGGTTCCGAGGCTATGTTGTTGTGTTGGTTCCGAGGCCATGTCGTTGTGTTGTTTTTTATAAGACATACACCACGTGGGATCAAAGGGGTATTTACATTCCGCGATCTAGGGGTGGTGACGGGTTTAGAGGCGTCCCAGATACTTACCACAAAACGTCCTCATGCGCTGGCAGACCGCATGAAATGTCTGCTACCCCTGTGAGTACCTCCATGCGGGCCCTACCCAGTCTCGTGGAGCTCTCATGCGGGGAAGATCAATCATTTGTAGTTGATTTCCTGCAAGGTACCCGACACTGTGCGGGTAGTAGGGACTTCCTTTTGGGGCCTTCTATGCAGGATGGTTAGAGTCACTCTTCCCTCCCCAACATACTCACTGTAGTCCCTGTTGGGTCGAGGGATGGAGGCGCATGGCCCTCGGGCTCAGCCATGACAGATCAATATATATATATATATATATTATTATTATTATTATTATTATTATTATTATTATTATTATTATTATTATTATTATTATTATTATTATTTGTTTATGCATATTGAGAAAATTTATCAATTAATGAATTTATTAACTCTTTTTTTCTTAATATGTATGTATATAAATACATGTATATACTTATCTATCCATCCATCCATCCTTCAGACATGCGCATGTGTTTGTGCTGTGTGCTGTAGGAGGACGCTGACTTGGCGGGTTGGTCTCGCGGCGCCGGCTCGGTGCAGGCCCCTCCGCGCCGCCTCGGAGGAGGACAGGCAGGACAAAACCGCACACCGCGCGGTCAGGGAGGTACTCCGCGCTCGGGTAACCTACGCGAGGCTGACGTCGCCGCGCGGGAGAGAGAGAGAGAGAGAGGGAGGGAGGGAGGGGGGGAGGGATGGAGAGAGTGATGTTGGTGTTCGTGTTGTGTGTCAGGAGGCACTCCTCGTTCGGGCAACTTCGCTGGTCTCAAGTCCCCGGGCGGCAGGGAGTACCAGATCACGCCCAAGACAGTGCCCAACCTAGCACGCACACCACACGGCAGCCGCTTCCTGCAGAACCGGTACACTAGCTAGCTTGCACAACCCAGCACGCAGTCCACACGGCAGCCGCTTTCTGTAGAACCAACACAGCCAGCTAGCTAGCTACCTGTCTAGCTATCAACGTAGCACTCCACACGGCAGCCGCCTGCAGAACCGGCACAGCGAGATAGATAGAATAGATCTAACCTCATACGCACCGCACACGGCAGCCGCTGCCTGCAGAATCGGTACAGCCAGCTAGCTAGCTATTCATCTATCAACCTATCACGCACACCACACGACAGCCTACATCTCTTACCTGACCTACGATGTGGCTGTGGTTGCTGTGTAGGCTGAACGAGTTGGCTGCCCAGCAAGACGACTCCGAGTTCGAGGCGCTCGTCGCGGTGCTGGTGGAAGGTCACGCACAGACAGACACACAGACAGAGATACATACATACATACATACATACATACATACATACATACATACAAATCTTGGTTAGGTATTGCGTCTTGATCAATGTCTACTCTATCTGGTGTCTGTGTGTTGTAGGTTCGTTGTCGACTTTGGGCAGGCTGATGACGGACACGTACGGGAACTACCTGGTGCAGCGCATCGTGCAGGCCGCCACCGACGACCAGCGCTACGAGATGCTGCTACGCATCTCTGCCCAACTGCCAGCCATCAGCAGCGACCGACACGGTAACCTGCCTGCCCAAACCTACCTACGACTCTATGCCTGCCTGCCTGCCTGCCTGCCTACCTTACCTACCTTACCTACCTTACCTACCTACCTACCTACCTGGCTATTTATCTGGGTGCTTGCTGCGCAGGTACACGTGCGGCGCAGAAGCTGGTGATCAAGGCCGCCTCCACCTCTCGCGAACAGGTCCAAGAGCCAACGGCAGAGAGAGAGAGAGAGAGAGAGAGAGAGAGAGAGAGAGAGAGAGAGATCTTGCCCCACGTTTTGCCACTTGGTGCCCGCTGCTACGCTACTGCCTTTTTTTTTTTCCCCTGAAATGTCTGTGTGTCAGGTGGTGGTGGAGGGTCTGTTGCCAGGCTAACCCTAACCTGATATCTGTGTGTGTGTGTCAGGTGGTGGTGGTGGAGGGTCTGTTGCCAGGCCACGCTGAACGCACCGGGCCGCACGACGCGGGCCGCGCGCGCCTGCTAGGCCTCATGACCAACCCCAACGGATCACACGTCGTGCAGGTGCCAACTACACAACTCTCTCTCTCTCTCTCTCTCTCTCTCTCTCTCTCTCTCTCTCTCTCTCTTTCTCTCGCTCTCTCTCTCTCTCTCATTTGTTGTGTCTGCGTGTGGTGTAGGCTGTTCTGCAGTACTTCAACCCGTCGCGCGTCGCGCCCATCGTCGAGGTGCTTGTAGGCTTAGGTTTGGGTCAGGGTCTGGGTTAGGGTGAGGGTAGGGGTTAGGGTTAAGGTCAGG
>WBZZ01005352.1:20000-30000 GCA_019918135.1 Paulinella micropora
TGTCGCAGACGGGTTCGCGCTCGCAAGGCGCGTCGCCCATCGGCGCACCGCGGGTATATGCGCTGCGCACCCGCTTGCGTTCTGTTATGCATGTATGGTCATGTATCTATATACACAATACTATATCCCCTGCTTGCGCTATGTAATTTATGTACGTATAGTAATGTATTTATGTATGTGTGTCTGTACGTGGTCGATGGGCGCGCAGTGGGTCTGTTCCGCACTGCTGCTTGCGCTTTGTCATGTATGATGCATGTATGGTAGTATATGTATTTTACAGACATAATTGCATAAAAACATGCACACATACATACCTGCATACGTAACTGCATGTATGCATTTGTTGCGTGTTGTGTGTGCAGAGCATCGCGAGCAGTGTTCCGTTGTCTGGTCGTGCGTTGGAGCTGCCTCCGCAGGCGCGACAAGCAGAAAAGCAGGCGGCGCGCTCGGGCGTCAAGCGCTTCAACTCCATGGACTCGCGGCTGGAGCAGCAGATGGACGCGCATGGAGACGTCAACAGCCTGCTGGACAACACCGGCAACGGGCTGAACCACAGCGGCAACGGCAACGCGGGCCGCCTGCCCTCCAGCCGCACCAGCAGCCGACAGGACAGCTGAACAACCACCCGTTTCTACGCTCCGTGCTCAACGACCCATTCTACACTATACCCCGAAATTTCGGGTTTCGAGTGCGAAAGAGCCACCCAGGCCAGCAAAACGCTGCCTGGGGTGGCTCGCTTGCAACCTGCAACCCGGATTTTCAGATATGTGTAGAATCAGCCCACCCCGCCCTGCCTCCTCTTCTTCCCCACCGCTTACTTGAATATTGTTCGTAAACATGGACTGTGTTCTCGAGTGGGTGCGTTGGCCCGCCTTTCGCTGTGCTGCGGAAGTGCTTACTCCGACGACGACGACGACGAGATAACATCAACAGCGACCACCACGACCATCAGCAACAACAACACCGTCAACAGCAACAAACACGACGACGACCACGACCACGACAAAGACACCGTGCCCACGCGTGCCCTTGCTCAGTAGCTGATATCACTCCATGTCAATCTGCCCCATTTTGTGTGTAATTTTTAAACTGCTGGTGATTGACGGAATCCTCAAGTTCCTCCACTAGTCCCTTCTTTTTCTTCTTGGTTTTCTTCTCCTCACCTCCTTTTCTTCTTCTTCTTCTTCTTATTCTTCTTCTTCTTCTTCTTATTCTTCTTCTTCTTCTTCTTCTTCTTCCTCTTCTTCTTCTTCTTCTTCTTCTTCTTCTTCTTCTTCTTCTTCTTCTTCTAATACTAATACTACTACTACTACTACTACTACTACTACTACTACTACTACTACTACTACTACTACTACTACTTCTACTTGTACTACTACCACTACTACTACTACTACTACTACTACTACTACTACTACTACTACTACTACTACTACGACTGCTATTACTACTACTACCACTACTACTACTACTAGTACTAGTACTACTACTACTACTACTACTACTGCTACTACTACTACTACTACTACTACTACTACTACTACTACTTCTACTGCTGCTTCTACTGCTGCTGCTGCTGCTGCTTCTGCTGCTGCTGCTGCTACTAGTACTACCACTGCTGCTGCTGTTGCTGCTGCTGCTGCTACTACTACTACTACTACTACTACTACTACTACTACTACTACTACTACTACTACTACTCTACTACTACTACTACTATTACTAATACTACTACTACTACTACTATTACTACTACTATTACTACTGCTGCTGCTGCTGTCACTACTACACTACTACTACTACTACTACTACTATAACCTCTATCATAGAGAGGGAGAGAGAGAGACAGAGACAGAGAGAAAGACAAACAGAAACAGAGACAGAGACCGAGATACAGACAGAGATACTAAGAGAGAGAGAGGGGGGGGGGGGGGGGGTTTGAGGGCACACTAACTACACAATCACGCGCACTCACGTGCACTTTTCGCTCTTCTAGAGCTAGGATGGGTTCAAATGTATTCTAGCGTCAGTGGAGCCGGCCTAGCGACCACATTCACAGGACAGACGTGGGTGATTGGGTTGGCTAGCGGCTGCGCTGCAGTCAGCTGTGTTTACAGTTGTATCCACTGTTTATTGTACTCTCAAGTCATGAGAAACGACTGTCAGTCTACTCAAGCTTAATTTGGCGTGTCCTTTCTACGCTTCAAGAAGGTGAGTATATGAGTGCCTCTTAGCAGAATGCAACTACAAGCATCTGATGCGATCATAAACTGACCACATCCTTTAAGGCAACTTGATAAGGATCGAAGGGTGATTGAACAAATAGTAATATTAGCGTATAATATCTTTTTGACACAAAAGAAAATCTTTTTTTTTTTTTTTTTTAAAGATTATAACATTGTTGCAATTGAGCTTACAGATATGTATTAATATCTACAATTTTTACGCAAACGCGGTGTTTTCATCCTTTCAATACCAATATTAATATTTATAGAATAAAATAAGCAGTAGTGAGTTACTTCTTTTGACGCAAACACTTGTAATAAGAAAATTTAGTACTTAGCTATACTACTGAGTTCTAGCTAGTGGGTGCCTTCAGCACCGTCCGCCCACGGTGAGATGCTGACTGCCTTCTGCACGTCAAAGTTTGCTCTGTTCTGGTGACTGTCTGTTCAATGGACAATTTATTAATGTTAGAACTAATAATCTTAATTAATAGTTACGGACCGGCCGTATCGGAGTAACGGTGTCGATAGAGGCATTACTTATGATCCGGCTAGTCAATTTACTTGAAGTGTCGTGTTCGCGCCTTTTCTTATTAAAGTTGTAGTTCTGCTCTTAGAGTGTAGTAGCTATCATAGATTATTGTTTTAATAATAGTAGACTAACAGGTTATCGAGCCTTGATTAGCAAACTCTGCGACAGCAGCTTTAATCAGTTACACTTAGTCTGGAAGAAGAGGCATCAGCATTACGATCAGGCCTTCAACAGAAAAGAGCAAGGGTCGACGTGCGACAGGCAGTCGACATCAGTTCGTGGGCGGGCGGAAGGCACCCACATCACACGTGTCTCCGAGTCGAGTGGCTAGACAACCGTGGCATAGCACAGATACAGTGGTCCAATCTGCATCATCCCTAATAATAATTCCCCCATCTGCATCCCTGATAATAATTCCCTCATTTCTACTTAATCGTACTAAGGAATTCTCAAGTTTAGTAATTGAGATTAACTCCTATCTTCCGCACTTTGGTCACAGGCTAGCCTCGGAACATGGCTTACACTATGTTCGGGACGTCGTCACCGCTACTACCCTCGCACATATGATGGTAAATATATGTAGCCATATTCAGAAATTAATGGAGCCGTCCCGTTTGTTAGACAGGTAACTCCGAGTTCTGTTTAACTCGTAATTATGATTGATTTCTATGTGCGATAACTTTCACATTTTACTACTGAGTCATATTAATAATTAGGAGTAACAATAATGGGTAATCCAATTCAATTATGCACGTTACGTTTTTACAATTGTGCACCGGACCATATTATTGAGCGTCAGTTACTGTTAGTCACGCACTTAGACTAGTTAGCTCTCTTGCAGTTCAGTTCTGCGTTTATGTCTTTGGATTAAAGTGGCTGTGAGCAACCTGGCTTTTAACGAAGTCTCCCGGCAAACCGCAAGTGAAAGGTAGGGTAAGGTCCGTGAGTGACCGGTTTATACCTAATCATCGGTCATGAACCGTTGGGATAGTGGTTCATCACAGCAATACACGAACTGGAAACAGTTCTTATCACACGCACCCGTCTATGACGGCCCACGGTGTCACAGAACATCTTCAAGGATTTTACTATCAGCTAGAGGAATATGCTTACGGTATTAGTACAACTCTCGGGGACATGGTGAAAGACGCATTTATCGATGAGATAGCTGCCAAGAAGAAATACGGATGGGATTTGAGTCGTATGAGAGCAGCAGAGGAAGCAGATGAACCAAGAGAACCGACTGAAGAAGATTCACCAGACGTGAGTGAAGAGATTGAGGAAGAAGATAAAGCAGGAGACGCATCATCCTCATCAACATCATCACGCACAAGACGACAAGACCCAAAGAAGAAAACACTAGAGAAGCCGAAAGAGTATGCAAAATGGACTAATGAGCAGAAGCTAGCTTGGGAGGAAAAAGCGAAGAGAAGAGCGAGACGAGCACAAACGAGAGCAGTGAAAAGCATACACAGTGTGACGAAGAGAGCGTACAAGAGGGAGCAAAAATATTTGCAGCGATGTAAATTATTTCAGCTACTCATAACCACTGCATTCTCTAACTATAAAGTTGTCGCATATCTCAGAAGCTGTAATGCTCAAGATCCGTTCGATAAAGTCGGCATTGTCAAGAGAAAATACTGACAAATTTCCGGAGCAGCAAGATATTTGGAAGAAAAGAAGTTCAGAGAGAGAGCTCCTAGGAAGAACGAAGACGTAGATGCCTGGCTCACCAGGTACCTACTGAAGAAAGAGTGGCTAGAAAAGCTGAGAGGAGAGAAGTTTGAAGAAGACGAATCAACAAACCGGTTGCTAGAGAAGCTGAGTACGCACCCAGCCTATGGTGCTAAACACTTTGCTGATCACTATCGTATGGCACCAGCCATACGACCCAAGCACAACGACATAGTTGAGGCAGCTAGAGAGGTTTACGTGCTTTGGGATGCAACCAACAGACAGACGAAGTATGAGAAAGGAAAGAATAGTAATAGAGCAGATGGAGAAGGAGCAGCTCTATTGCTAGCAGGAGAGGAAGAAGAGGAGGGAAGGAAGAGTGGGAAGAGCAAGTGCAAACAAAAAGTGGAGCACGGGGGCAAGCATGATGCAGTGGCTCATTTCAGTTTGTTATAACTGCAGCGAGACTGGTCACACTAAACACTTTTGCCCTAAGCTCGCTAAGTCTAACAGCTCTCGTCGCACCCATAAACCCCACAACACCGCCCCTCCCAAGAGAGAAACCCAAAGCAAAGGTAGTAAGTTTCGTAAGAAAAAGGATAAAGGGGTGACTCTTATAAGAGGTGAAAAGGGTGAAGAAAACGAAGGAGAAGAGGGGGAAAACAACAACACAGAAGAGGACGACAGTTCAGAAGAGGAAGACTATCAACTGATTGTCATGGAGGCAGAGGAAGATTAAGAAGAGCGCAACACAGCCCAAAAAGGAGGAAAGGAAACGGAAGGGGAGGATAATGAAACAGAGGAGCAAAAAGAGAACGACACTGAAAAACCCAAAAGAGTCCGTGAGGGGGGGGTTAGAATGTCGAGCAGCTCCCAGACTCGCGGAGGCATTCCCCCATCCAACCCCACTCTCACTAGTGATCAACGCCTCAACCCCTCGTCAACCCCTCCCAACCGACCCCCTCCACAGCACGAGAGTCTCGTGCGAGAAACTTCCTCGCAACCCTCTAAGAAAGAGAAACCGACGAAACCGAAACCGACACCTCAATCTCTCTTTCAAACAAAGAGACACACAAACACAAGACACCACAGACAATCACCCCCACCAAACAAACACCCAATCCCAAACGAAACACAATCCAATGTGTAGGGAAGAACTCAAAGGGGAAGCGGTGTGGTGTGAAATATGGTGAAAGTGGGAGCATAGGTAAGGCAGGCAGTATGAGCAAGAGGTATGCCAGTCTGTGTGGTTATCACTACAAGCAGGACCCACAATTCCCAGAAATTGATCTGGAACAACCCCCATCATGCCGCCCACCCCCCACCGAGTACACAAGTGAAGAGATGATGAAAAGATTGAAGAGAGAGGGAGAGCAAGGGGGCGAGAGCACAGCAACTTTCGCAAAAAGGACTCGGCAATACCCGGACAAAAGGACAAGGTAATTTCCGCTTAAAAACCCGAGTCAGTCATCAAGCAGGAAAACACGCGAAAAGAAAAATTAATGGCTGACTGTGCTGATATGTCAGATTTGCAAGCGCGGGCCGGGGAGGTTAAGGCAGAGATGGAAGCTGCAAGCATAGTGTCTGTGCGACAGGGGACGGGAGCTGAAGGTAAGCCATGGCCCCCATCGCAACCCTCAAAGGTCCGTCCCCGGTAGATAGAGTAGACGAGGATAGACAGGAGACACAAACAACACCCACTCCACAGCACAACTTGCACAACTCCACGCGTCAACAAAGCACAACTACGGAGGGGAGCAGTAAAAAGAGGGGATACAGTGGCAAAGCGATTAGCTTTGAGGACATAAGAAGGCTAGCTGAGTCACTGCAGACGTGCATCATGGATGACGAGACAGGTGATGTAGTGAAGGTGAAGAGAGAGAATGGAGTGAGGGTAGCTGAGACAGACAACCTACTGACAGACATGTTTTGGGAGATAAATGGCGTGTTCTTGTCGCATGCTGCGGGTACTACACCCATAGCAAGAGAGTCAGTGAGAGAAGCACGTTTGAAAGCTGCATTAGAAGAGTCATTGAAGAAAGAAAGAGCGATTTGGGATTGTCAGATGAGACACAGTGAAGGACATCCGAGACCACATAAGACGGAATTACAGCGTTTGTTGTTTGTGATGTCGAATGGATTGAAAGACCTAACTGTGAAAGATGGGTTATGTTACGAACCGAACGGCAAGTAGTACAGTGAGTTCTACACAGAAATGCTATCCGTAATAGATTATGGTATTATAGACCTAGCATGCAACCACAAGAACGTTTTTGCAGAGCAGTTAGTGGAATCTATGCCTCACTTAGCCCAGATTGACAACGAGGTAGTGGCCGAGGGATCTTTGAGTGCGTATTTACGCAAGGTACACTCAGAAGACGCACACTTATTCTTTACACCAAAGACAACAGCTAGGAAGAAGGCAGCATTTGATGCGAAGAGAAGGGAAATAGACGGAGCGTCAAAAGAAGAAGATGAAGACCCCGGAAACACAGAGGACTCTATGGATTCTGAACAGATGAGAATAGAGAGATCGCTTCCATTCCGTACAGAGATTACAAAGAGGCGAGGGAAGAATACGATTGGATGTACGAGGAACGATACAACGAAGAGAGAGAGAGCTGAGAACGAAGATAAGGAAAGAAAGGAAAGAGAGATGAGCAAGAAAGAGAAAGAGAAAGAAGAGGAGAACACGGAGGATATCGAGCACAACCTGATGGTAGCAAAAGGAAAGAGAACAAGCAAGAAGGAGAGGATGATAGTGCAGGACAGTGGATCGTCACGAGACATAGCTTGCACGACGGCTATATTAAGCAACCTTTCTGATAATAAATATTGCCCCAGTCAGTCTGATCACTGGAAACGGAGAGAGTGTAGTGAACCAGAAGGGAGAAGCAAGATTGACCCGTGTAGATGGGACAGGAAAGTTCGTGATGGTAAAGAAAGAAATGTACGACCCAAGGGTGCATGTGAACATAGTTTCAACCGGCAGCATGGATCACTTTTACCACAGATCTGTTATTCACCAGAACGGTCAGTTGCTTATTCTAAAGCACCCCATAAGAGTGAAAGAGAGTGACGTGATTGTCAGGGGGAAGATGACGCCGGGAATGCTATACCGGTGGGACACGGAATATGACGAACCTCTTGACATAAACAAACGATTTGAGCCCAAGATCAAGGTAAAGAAATCAAAGGCGGTGTAAATGGGGAGGGAACCCCCAAGGAGAGAGAGAATAAGAAAGAAGTAGCTAAAGCTTGTGAGAATAGAGAGAGAGAGAGAGTAAGGGATGTGTGTTATATGCAATGTATCCAGAGAAGAGTGCAAATAAGAAGCCCGTAGACATTTACGTCATGCATCAGTGCAGCGGCCAGAAGGCTATAAAGAAGACCTATGCATTAGGCAAGGCACTGGGCCGCAAAGTTGTCGGCAATGAGGATTTAGTTAGATATTGTGAAGCTTGTATGATGGGTAAGGCTAAAGAATTGCCCAGATTTAAGAAGAATAGGATTAGGAGAGCTAGTTATGCGAGTGAGATTTTGCACGTATACAGCCGGACCATGGGCAGTAATGTCCATCAATGGCAAGTACTACAAGTTTTGTGTTACAGACGATTATTCTGGTTATATCTTAGACTTTTACTTAAGACACAAGAACGAGTTTGTAGAGTGTCTTAAGCAAGCAGTAGCGTGCTTTGAACGACAGACCGGTAGGAAGGTCAAACTTGTCACTTATGACAACGAATTCGTTGCCCCCGTGGAAGTAATCGAATGGTGGAAGCCATTAAAATTTATTTGGAAATTTTCAGCACCAGGAGACAAAGACGGAAATCCGATAGCTGAAAACGTTAATGACATAACTGCACACTCATCTCCCCACTTGCATCCACTCTCTCTCTGAAACCAAAAACACACACCTCTCTCTGAAACCAAAAACACACACCATCTTTGCCTGCGTGTGTTTTTTCTTTCTTCATCTTCTTCTCTATTTTTTTTATTTCTGTCTATTTCCAATGCTTTTTCTTCCACCTCCTCCCACCAATCCTCAAAAGACCATGCATGCTGCTTCTTATTCATCTTCAGCGTGCTCATCCATCCTCCCCAATCCTTTCTCACCCCCTCTGCCGCATACTCAGGGTTTTGTAGAGCATTGGTGATTATTGTTTCCATTGTTCTGTGGGGTGTTTTATGGCCTACTGCCTTTAGCTCTTCATCTAACGCAACAAACGCATCAAACTGTGGAGCATAATCACACCCCTCATCAAATGTCCATGCATTCATCGCATTTATTTTGTCTTGCACATCTTCCTCACTCACCTTTCCAAACCTTTTGGTTAGTCTTGCCCACACAATGTGCAAGTTCTGACCAAAGTCTGGTGAGGTGTCTCTCACCAAATCTGCCACACTCCTCTTTGCTTTACCTACTAGCTTATCAAACACAAACGAAAAAGCTTCCTCTCTCTCTGTCTTTTCATCTCATGCTCCAAACTCTCCTCATATGCTACTATCATTCTTTCTTCCTTCTCTTTTTCCTCTACTTGCTCCTTGCTCTTCGACTTGATTGTTGTCGTTGCTGGTGTGGAATAAGTAGGTGAAGGCTGACTACGCACTCTCCCCCTCTCCTCCACCTGCTCTTCTTCTCTCTTTTGCTCACTCTTACCACTATCTCCCCCTACATTAGGCTGCCTTTCTGTCTCGGTAAAATAAGAGGTAAGGTTTTCCTTGTCTGACTCTGACTCTGAGTCTAACTCAGCTTCCTCCTCCTCCTCTCTCAACCCTATCTTTCCTCTCTCTCTTGCTGATTGCTTTCTCCCTGCTCTCTCTCCCCACCGCCACATGTAATTGGGGACTTGCTTTCCTTTGCTATGCAACGCACTTACATTACTCTTATGAACTAACCTAATGTGTTCTTCTGGGGTCTTGAGTGCCCCTTTGAGTCTTTTGGCCCCTAATGCCAAAACTATTTCCCTCTGAAATTGCTTGAACGGGGTTCTCCAGTGATATTGTCCTTTTTCCGTCCTGCTAACTTTGTTTTTCTCCGTGCCTCTTAGAGTGCTAAAAGTCATTACGAGGTCTTACTGTCTTGTTCTTTGAGTTTGTTTTAGTAGCCACAGTGCAGCAGACCAGATTGTTTGCTGTCTTCTTCCCACTGCCACAGACGCCGGTCACCTACCCACGGAGACAGGTACAATGCGTTCAAAATCAACTGAGCCAAAGGGTCTCAGTGCGAGAGCTCCCTTTTTATGTGCCAAATAATGAAATGGCACCAACCCCTTTCGTAGACAGTCGCCTCCCAGGTTGGCGATGGTCTTCTCCTCCCTTGCTTGCAGCGCCAGAGTCACTAAGCGCTGCCAAGGCCCATAACCCACTAGACGAGAGGGTTCGTAGTTTACTTTTACTTAGAAATTTGAATAATTACTGACACGTCACTAAGTGCCACAACCCCAGACCGCCAAAGCTTGAATTCACCGTTACACTTAGAGTGATGTTAGTATCAGATATAGGTAAAATAAGTAATTGTCCTTGGGGTGGGCCGGTATGACTAAATAAGATTATTTATAAAATTATC
>WBZZ01005352.1:35000-40000 GCA_019918135.1 Paulinella micropora
ATATGTTGGCTCCGCGAGGCAGAACGTGGAGAACGACAACAAAACAAGTTCAGAACGAGAGATGAGCGAGCGAATAAAATTTTGAGATCTGACTTCCAAGTCAGGGAAGCGAACCAGTCCATAATCGTAAGGCCCTTCAAGCTATGTAATATAATTGTTGCTTGATAGCTGATCAAGATCTTCACCAGAGTCTTGCAGGGACGAACTGATTCATCGGTTGTAGGTCGGTGATAGCCGAACACAAAAGTTGGTAGCCGAAAGGGACCGCTGCCGATGCTGCTGTGGGCATCTCTGCTCGTGCCCATATGGGCACTAGGCAGGCAGGATGGAGAATACTATGCGCAGACAACAACTCCCCCTTTCAAGATTACGACTGCCACCAGCGAAAGTTCAGGGATTGAGAGGTAAGAAACAAATGAACAATAAGCACCCCCAGAACAAACCCATCAACTAATCAGAAGCAGCATTTATTAAATGCGTGAATCAATGAATGAATCGATGAAAGAAAGATAGATAGAACATGAACATATAAGACATAAACATAAAACATGAAACACAAACATACGACATAAACATAAACATAAAAACATAAAAACAAGATATAACATATAAAACATAAACATAAACCATAAACATAAGCATAAAACATAAAATATAAAACATAAAACATAAAACAGCATAAAATAGCATAAAACATAAAACATAAACATGAAACATAAAACAGAAAACATAAAACAGAAAACATAAAACATAAAACATAAAACATAAAACATAAAACATAAACATAGACATCATAGGTATCATAGATATCATCATGAATTCAAATATAAGTAAAGGATAAGTATAAATATTATAAACTTAAACATAAACATAAATGTTATGTTTATGTTTATGTTTATGTTTATGTTTATGTTTATGTTTATGTTTATGTTTATGTTTATGTTTGTTGGTGCTTATGTTTATGATTGCCTTCATGTTTATGTTTATGTTTATGTTTATGTTTATGTTTATGTTTATGTTTATACTTATGTTTATGTTCATGTATGTTTATGTTTATTTTATGTTTATGTTTGTGTTTATATATCGATATATTCCATATTTACATTTATGTTTACATTTGTATTCATATTTATCATTTATTATTTAACAGTTACTATTTACGACTTATTGTTTATTATTTATTGCTTGTTACTTATTACTTATTACTTATTACTTATTACTTGTCACTTATTACTTATTACTTATTACTTATTACTTATTACTTGTTACTTATTACTTATTACTTATCACTTATTACTTATTACTTATTACTTATTACTTTATGACTTATGACTTATGACTTATGACGCATGACTCATGACTCATGACTCATGACTCATGACTCTTTTGACTGATGACTTTTTGCTTATTTCTTATTACTTATATTTATGTTCATATGCATGTTTATATTTATGTTTATATTTATGGTAATATTTATGTTTATATTTATGTTTAATATTTATGTTAATATTTATGTTAATATTTATGTTTATATTCATAGTTATGTTTATATTATGTTTGTTTTTACATTTATGTTCATATTTTGCTTATCTTTCTATTTATGCTCATGTACATATTTTATAATTTATATTTACATATATGAAATCAATGTGCATGCATATTAAGCAAACACGTACACGCGGAATCCAAGCACCAAAAAAAAGCAAGGCAAGAAACATGCACACTGTGCGCACATCATACACAAGAACAATAGCTTATTAGTAAATGAATGCCACAGAAAAAATTAATCATGTAAATAATATGCGATTTGAAATTAATAATCTATTGTTAAAATTTTGTGCAACTTTGAGCTTCCACAACACATGCAGCAAATCTACAGAAAGAGTTCATATGCTGGCAATGAGCAGGTACTCGCAGTTTACCTCTCGCATGGAGGACGACCTGAGTTTCAAAAGTCTAAGGCTAAGGCTCAAAGACAGGCTAGATCCAGAACCGTTCGGACCTTTGCCCACCGTCTCGGCCGGTCTGTTCTCTCTTTCTCTCTCTCTCTCTCTCTCTCTCTCTCTCTCTCTCTCTCTCTTTCTTTCTCTCTCTCTCTTTCTCTCTCTTTCTCTCTCTCTCTCTATCTCTCTCTATCTCTCTCTATCTCTCTCTCTATCTCTCTCTCTCTCTCTCTCTCTCTCTCTCTCTCTCTCTCTCTCTCTCTCTCTCTCTCTCTCTCTCTCTCTCTCTCACACACACACACACACACAAAGACTGCCCCTGGCACAGTGCACATCCGTGCACACACATACATGTACCAAACCACACTTACATATTTGAGTCCTATACATGATTTTGTTGTGGCAGGTCTGCTCTTCACCATGACGAACGCTAAGAAAGGCAACGAGGTGCTGGTGTTCTTCAGAGACACTTCTAACCACTTGACCAAGGTCGCGCCGCCGCCACACGCCGCACAGAGAGAGAGAGAGAGAGGGGGGGGGGGGGGAGAGAGAGAGAAAGAGAGGGAGGGAAAGAGAGAGAGAGAGACAGAGACAGAGACAGAGACAGAGACAGAGAGCAGCTTGCGTGTGTGGCGGTGCATGTGTAGGTAAGCACGGTGTCCACGGGCGGCCAAGGCTAACCCTAACCCTAACCCTAACCCTAACCTTAAGCCTAACCTTAAGCCTAACTTCATGTCTAGGTGAGCACGGTGTCCACGGGCGGCCAAGGCGCTTCCTTAGGGGAACCAGGACACCCCCTGGGCTCGCAGCAGGTCCACGTCTCTTGTCATGCTTACTTACTTACTTACTTACTTACTTACTTACTTACTTACTTACTGGGTTGCTTGCCTTCTTGTTTACCTTCTAACTACAAACTTACAAACATATTTATTTAGCCGCTGGTGCTGTCCAACGACCACCGCTTCCTGCTGGCTGTCAACGCAGGTTTGTTGTTGTTGTTGTTGTTGTTGTTGTTGTTATTGTTGTTGTTGTTGTTCACAGTCATGATCATGATCATTATTATGATGGTCCTATTGCGCGAGTTCAGTCGTTACCGTCTGCCGTCAACACACACCCGCACAGCTCAAGTCCCAACCACGCACTTCATTCATGCATGCATACATGTATGCACACAGATGCGTTGCATGCATACATGTACGCACACAGATGCGTTGCATGCATACACACATACACACATACATACATCATGGCGTGTGTCGCTGTGCTAGGCAACAACACCATCTCAGTCTTCAAGGTGTTGCCCAAGGCACCGTACGTACATCCACATTTTTGAGATGCAACCCAAGACATATGTTGTGATTTAGAAAGAGCAATAAAAACGGAAAGTGCAGAAAGCACAGTCAATAAGACATTAACACAAGGACGAAAGGATGATCGCTCGTAGACCTGGAGACGCTAGGCATGCTTGACTAGATCAAATGCTTTGCTAAACCTGTATGTGCTTGCACAGATCAAGGATAGCGTCAATTCCTCATTCCCTGTCTTCTCTTGCTTGCTTCCTTCCTTTCCTCCGTTCGTTAACTTCCTGCTCAATTTTCTTCCTTGTCTCCTCGATTTATTGCTTTCTTGTTTTCTTGTCTTCTTGCCCTTTTGCCTTTGTGCTTGCTTATGCCTCCCTCCCTCCCTCCCTCCCTCCCTCCCTCCCTCCTTCCTTCCTTCCTTCCTTCCTTCCTTCCTTCCTTCCTTCCTTCCTTCCTACTTACTTACCCACTTACCCACTTACTTACTTACTTACTTACTTACTTACTTAGTTATTTGCTTGCTTGCTGGCGTTGTTGGCCATGCTCACGCTGCCTGTTGCGTGTTAGGTATTTGGACCTGGTCTACGTGGCCGACTCGGGCGGCAAGTTTCCGGTCAGCAAGCTAGGCTTAGGGCTTTGAGCTTCTTGCCTTGTTCTGCAAGATGCTAAACATTGATCTCTCGTCTTAGAGCAGACACGATGCGCGAGTAAGCAATATGCAATGGTCAAGATAGTGTGCAGTCATGATGCGAGTACCCAGAGTGCATCAAAGTCACACAGCGCGTGGACATAGAGACCACTCGTGCAGATAGAGTGCAGCCACGATGCGTGTGTACATTCAGTATGTATGTATGTATGTATGTATGTATATGTGTATGTATGTATGCATGCATGCATGTGTTTATGCATGTATATGTATGTACGTATGTATGTATGTATGTATGTGTAATGTAAGTATGTGTGTGTATGTGTGTATGTATACATGTATGTATGTATGCAGGTATGTATGTATGTATGTATGTATGTATGTATGTATGTGATGTATGTATGTATTATGCATGTGATGTATATATGTGATGTGTGTATGCATGTGTGTATGTATGTATGTATGTATGTATGTATGTATGTATGTATGTATGTATGTATGTAATGTATGTATGTATGTATGTATGTATGTGTGTATGTATGCATGCATGTATGTGTTTATGCATGTATGTACTTATGTATGTACGTATGTATGTATGTATGTATGTATGTATGTGATGTATGTATGTGATGTATGTATGTGATGTATTTATGTGATGTATATATGTGATGTGTGTATGTATGTATGTATGTATGTATGTATGTATGTATGTATGCATGCATGTAATGCATGCATGTATGTATGTATGCATTTATGTATGCATGCATGTTATGTATGTATGCTTAGACCTCCATCGCACTTGGTCTGGACGACATGGTCTACGTTCTCAACGCGGCTCAGGTGCAGAGAGAGAGAGAGAGAGAGAGAGAGAGAGAGAGAGAGAGAGAGAGAGAGAGAGAGAGAGAGAGAGAGAGAGAGAGAGAGAGAGAGAGAGAAAGAGAGAGAGAGAGAGAGACAGACAGACAGACAGAGAGAGGGAGGGTGGGGGGGGGGGGGGGGGGGAGAGGGAGAGAGAGAGAGAAAGAGAGAAAGAAAGAGAGAGAGCGAGAGAGAGAAAGAGAGAGAGAGCGAGAGAGAGAGAGAGAGAGAGAGAGAGAGAGAGAGAGAGAG
>WBZZ01005352.1:45000-95000 GCA_019918135.1 Paulinella micropora
AATGCATCAGCCATTGACAGAGAAGCACTATTATTATTATTATTATTATTATTATTATTATTATTATTATTATTATTATTATTATTATTATTATTATTATTATTATTATTATTATGGACACCGTGATAGCCCAGTGGTCAAGTTCTACCATCTGGGCCCTGTCGCCAGTTCGATTCCCGTCGGTGCCACCAGTATCTTCATTGAACATACCGGTCCGTCTGGAAGTGTTGGAACTGCCCTTGCGGGGGTGTCATTAGAGCCTATCGTCAATTCTTCGTACTCACCTCACGGGTGAGACGATGGAGGCGCATGTGCAGATTTGCATCAGCCATTGACAGAGAAGCACTATTATTATTATTACTATTATTATTATTATTATTATTATTATTATTATTATTATTATTATTATTATTATTATTTTGGACACCGTGATAGCCCAGTGGTCAAGTTCTACCATCTGGGCCCTGTCGCCAGTTCGATTCCCGTCGGTGCCACCAGTATTTTCATTGAACATACCGGTCCGTCTGGAAGTGTTGGAACTGCCCGTGCGGGGGTGTCATTAGAGCCTATCGTCAATTCTTCGTACTCCCCTCACGGGTGAGACGATGGAGGCGCATGTGCAGATTTCCATCAGCCATTGACAGAGAAACACTATTATTATTATTATTATTATTACTATTATTATTTGGACACCGTGATAGCCCAGTGGTCAAGTTCTACCATCTGGGCCCTGTCGCCAGTTCGATTCCCGTCGGTGCCACCAGTATTTTCATTGAACATACTCCGTCTGGACCAGTATTTTCATTGAACATACCGGCCCGTCTGGAAGTGTTGGAACTGCCCTTGCGGGGGTGTCATTAGAGCTTATCGTCAATTCTTCGTACTCCCCTCAGTGAGACGATGGAGGCGCATGTGCAGAAATGCATCAGCCATTGACAGAGAAGCACTATTATTATTATTATTATTATTATTATTATTATTATTATTATTTCGGAAGTACATAGGCCATTGGTCCTTTTCAATGGGCTGATTGGTATAAAGCTCCTAGAGTAATGTTCTATGCCGTCACTTCCTTTATTCCACCGATTGGTGTGGAGACTTTCCTTATGGAATGGAGGACTGGATGCACATGGCCTTTTGGCTCAGCAATCGGCAGGAGATGCACACTATTATTATTATTATTATTATTATTATTATGGACACCGTGATAGCCCAGTGGTCAAGTTCTACCATCTGGGCCCTGTCGCCAGTTCGATTCCCGTCGGTGCCACCAGTATTTTCATTGAACATACCGGTCTATTTCTGGACCAGTATTTTCATTGAACATACCGGTCTATTTCTGGACCAGTATTTTCATTGAACATACCGGCCCGTCTGGAAGTGTTGGAACTGCCCTTGCGGGGGTGTCATTAGAGCTTATCGTCAATTCTTCGTACTCCCCTCACGGGTGAGACGATGGAGGCGCATGTGCAGAAATGCATCAGCCATTGACAGAGAAGCACTATTATTATTATTATTATTATTATTATTATTATTATTATTATTATTGTTATTATTATTATTATTATTAGGGAGTACGTAGGCCATCGGTCCTTTCCATGGGCTGATTGGTATAAAGCTCCTAGAGTAATGTTCTATGCCGTCACTTCCTTTATTCCACCGATTGGTGTGGAGACTTTCCTTATGGAATGGAGGACTGGATGCACATGGCCTTTTGGCTCAGCAATTGGCAGGAGATACACTATTATTATTATTATTATTATTATTATTATTATTATTACTGTGATGTATTTGAGGGTAACACCTGATGATAAAAACTTAGGCACGCTTGTTTACCAGAGCTCCAGCCCAATGGCCTTACGGCGTTAAACTGTGATGCCAACTCAAAACCATTTGGTGGATGATGCTGGGGAGGAGGGTCGTTGGGCGCCTGTCGAAGATCTTAAACTTTGCTATGCCGGTTGATAGCCCGTGGACCCAGCGGATACCAAATTGTTATGGGTGGGGTTTTGAGGTAGTTCTAGCAACCATGCTTGGTGTACGCACTTGCACATGCGGCAACGTTTTGCAAGAGGTTGTTGGGACTGCGGAATAACCTCGGCTTAGTGTAGTCTTGCCCTCAGGAGCTCCATCGGTGGCCCCTATAATCAGTCGAGAGATTGACTAGGTGGGGATGGAGCACCTCGAACAAGGGCATGAGCCTCAGCTGCATCAGTATGCCTTAGTGTTGACTGTGATATATTTGAGGGTAACACCTGATGATAAAAACTTAGTCACGCTTGTTTATCAGAGCTCCAGCCCAATGGCCTTACGGCGTTAAACTGTGATGCCAACTCAAAACCATTTGATGGATGATGCTGGGGAGGAGGGTCGTTGGGCGCCTGTCGAAGATCTTAAACTTTGCTATGCCGGTTGATAGCCCGTGGACCCAGCGGATACCAAATTGTTATGGGTGGGGTTTTGAGGTAGTCCTAGCAACCATGCTTGGTGTACGCACTTGCACATTCGGCAACGTTTTGCAAGAGGTTGTTGGGACTGCGGAATAACCTCGGCTTAGTGTAGTCTTGCCCTCCGGAGCTCCATCGGTGGCCCCTATAATCAGTCGAGAGACTGACTAGGTGGGGATGGAGAACCTCGAGCAAGGGCATGGAGGCTCATGTCCGGAAACGGATCGTGCCATCAGCTGCATCAGTATGCCTTAGAGGAAGTATTATTATTATTATTATTATTATTATTATTATTATTACTATCATCCTGAAAGGTGTTGGGAGTAGGGGTGGGGGGTTTGGGGGGAAGGGGAAAATGGAAATTGTGTACCGCCCCCCCCCCCCCACCATCCCCCACCCCACCCTTTTCCGCACCCCTGTCCCTATAAATCATGGTTTGTGGGAACGAGGAGAAGTTTTGAGCTCATATTTGCGGGTGGCTAGCCCCAGACTCGATCTTGATGCTGATATAATTGTTGGAATTCTCGCAAATATTTGCGTTAGGGGAGTGTCCTGAATGCCGAAATTCCTTTTTTTTGGCCTATTTCTGCACCCCCTGTCCCGGTAAATTGGTGTGAACCAGGAGGAGTTGGGAGCTCATATTGACAGACTGGACCAGGAGTTGAGAGTACTTGCCGGTACCTCCGGCTTTTGAACGTACCCTGTCGACGGGGAATGGGAGGTCCGGGGAGCCCTCTCCCCGGGAACCCAAGCCCTGCAATTGTACGTACCAGTTTTGGTCGCAGGTGGCACCCTTATCAGAAAAATAAGGTCGTTTTGCCAACAGGCGCCGCCGTTTGCGCACACCAGAGGGAGTTAGCGGCTGATATTTGGTGTATCTGACACTTCTTGATGAGCTCTGTTCAAAAATATAAAAAGCGCTGCGCCGGCTGGCGTAAAAATAAAAAAATTCAGGTTTTTGCGCCACCAGGCGCCGTTCGCGCACACCAGAGGGAGTTTGAGGCTGATGTTTGGTGTACCCGACATCTCCTGGTGAGCTCTCTTCGGAGATCCAAAAGTTTTGGTGCCGGGTGGCACAAAAACAAGAGATTTTAGGTTTTTGTGCCACCAGAGCTTACACTTGCGTTATGCTGGTACCTCCGGCAATTGAACGTACCTGTTGGGAGTAGGGGTGGGGTTTTGGGGCGAGGGGGGAAATGGAAATTGTGTAACCCCCCCCCCCCCACACACACACATACACACCCCTTTTCCGCAACCCTGTCCCTATAAATCATGGTTTTTGGGAACGAGGAGAAGTTGGGAGCTCATATTTGCAGGGTAGCTAGCCCCAGACTCGATATTCATGCTGATATAATTTTGTTGGAATTCTCTCAAATATTTGCGTTAGGAGTGTCCTGAATGCCAAAATTCCTTATTTTTTGGGCTTTTTTTGCGCCCCCTGTCCCCATAAATCGTGGTTTGTGTGAACCAGGAGGAGTTGGGAGCTCGTATTGACAGGGTGGATAGCTGCGGACTTGATCTTGATGCTGATAGAGTTTTTTTGAAATTCACGCAAATATTCGCGTTAGGAGTGTCCTGAATGCTAAAATTCCTTTTTTTTTTTTTTTTTTTTTTTTTTTTTTTTTTTTAAAGAGTACTTGCGGTACCTCCGGCAATTGAACGTCCCCTATCGACGATGATTGGGCGGTCCGGGGGGCTCTTCTCCCGGAAACCCAAGCCCTGCAAATATACGTACTCGTTTGATTGCGGTTGGCACACAAATCCGAAAATTGATATCTTTGTCCCACCAGGCGCCGTTTGCGCACACCAGAGGGATTTAGCGGCTGATATTTGGTGTATCTGACATTTTTTGATGAGCTCTCTTCGAACATATATAAAACTGTGCTGCCGGGTGGCTTACACACCGGAAAATTTAGGTTCTTGCGCCACCAGGCGTCGTTCGCGCACACCAGACGGAGTTTGAGGCTGATGTTTGGTGTACCCGACACCCTCGGTGAGCTCTCTTTGGAGATCCAAAAAATTTGGTGCCGGGTGGCACAAAAACCAGAGATTTTAGGTTTTTGTGCCACCAGGGCTTACACTTGCGTTCTGCTGGTACCTCCGGCAATGGAACGTACCCTGTCGAGGCCCTCCCCCGGGAACTCCAGCCCGGCAATTGTGCATACCCCACGCAAATTAGCTGGCACCAAAATGAATGGCTGAGAATGCTCCAAGGCTCTAAGAGTTGTGCCAGAAGGGTTTACGCCGTTTACCTCCGGCAGTGAACCTACCCTGTCGACTGTGGAAAGGGGGGGTCCGGGGGGCCCTTCCCCCGGGAACTCCAGAAGCGACTTTGCCGGCACCAAAATGAATGGCTGAGATTGCTCCAATTCTTCCAGACGGGTTGATATGCTAATTTTTTGGTTTTTACAACCTCAGGACGCGCTCTAAGCAGTGAACCAGTTGAAAAAGAGATTTAGGAAGATTTTGGCAAAGTAGTGCCAAAATTAATGGCTGAGAATGCTCCAAGGCTCTCAGAGCTGTGCCAGAGGGGTTAGAGGCTGATTATTTTAGCCTCAGAGCTGTGCCAGAGGGGTTAGAGGCTGATTATTTGTGGTTTCGCCAGCTTGTCACGAGCTCATTTTAGGAATATAGTTGAAATTATGAAATCTAATGTAGTGAGAAAGTAGTGCCAAAATGAATGACTGAGACTGCTCCAAGGCTATAAAAGTTGCGCATGCGAGAATGAGAGGAAAAGCGGCCTTGGGAAGAGGAGGGGAGGGGGGGAGAGGGGGGGGGGGGGGGGGGGGTGCGCGAAGCGCATCGCAAACATACTTTCAGGTGATGGCGCAGCCCCTAATTATTATTATTATTATTATTATTATTATTTGACGCCAACTCATAACCCTTTGGTGGTAGATGCTGGGGAGGAGGGTCGTTGCTGATCTTAAACTCCGCATATGCTGGTTGATAGCCCAGGACCCAGCAGACACCAGATTGTTATGGGTGTGGTTTCGAGGCAGTTCTAGCAACCGCGCTTGGTGTATGCACTTGCACATTCGGTGACGTCTTGCAAGAGGTTGCTGGGACTGCGGAATAACCTCGGCTTAGTGCAGTCTTGCCCTCAGGAGCTCCATCGGTGGCCCCGATCATCAGGCGAGAGACTGACACGGGGGGGTGGAGGACCTCGAACAAGGGTATTGGAGGCTTATGTCCGGAAACGGATCGTGCCATTAGCTGCATCAGTACGCCTCAGATATAGTAAATATTATTATTATTATTATTATTATTATTATTATTATTATTATTATTACTATTATTATTATTACTATATTACCATCATCATCATCGTCATCATTATTATTATTATTATTATTATTACTATTTTTTGTTATTATTATTATTATTATTATTATTATTATTATTATTATTATTATTATGGAGGGGTGCACAGTATGGCACCCCACGGGAAGAGGAGGTGGTTGGGCCTCTTCCCACTGGTTTCGAGGCTATGTCGTTGTGTTGGCTCCGAGGCTATGTTGTTGTGTTGGTTCCGAGGCTATGTTGTTGTGTTGGTTCCGAGGCTCTGTTGTTGTGTGGGTTCCGAGGCTATGTCGATGTGGGTTCCGAGGCTATGTTGTTGTGTTGGTTCCGAGGCCATGTCGTTGTGTTGTTTTTATAAGACATACACCACGTGGGATCAAAGGGGTATTTACATTCCGCGATCTAGGGGTGGTGACGGGTTTCGAGGCGTCCCAGATACTTACCACAAAACGTCCTCATGCGCTGGCAGACCGCATGAAATGTCTGCTACCCCTGTGAGTACCTCCATGCGGGACCTACCCAGTCTCGTGGAGCTCTCACGCGGGGAAGATCAATCATTTGTAGTTGATTTCCTGCAAGGTACCCGACACTGTGCGGGTAGTAGGGACTTCCTTTTGGGGCCTTCTATGCAGGATGGTTAGAGTCACTCTTCCCTCCCCAACATACTCACTGCAGTCCCTGTTGGGTCAAGGGATGGAGGCGCATGGCCCTCGGGCTCAGCCATGACAGATCAATATATATTATTATTATTATTATTATTATTATTATTATTATTATGATTATTGGACACCGTGATAGCCCAGTGGTCAAGTTCTACCATCTGGGCCCTGTCGCCAGTTCGATTCCCGTCGGTGCCACCAGTATTTTCATTGAACATACCGGTCTATTTCTGGACCAGTATTTTCATTGAACATACCGGCCCGTCTGGAAGTGTTGGAACTGCCCTTGCGGGGGTGTCATTAGAGCTTATCGTCAATTCTTCGTACTCCCCTCACGGGTGAGACGATGGAGGCGCATGTGCAGAAATGCATCAGCCATTGACAGAGAAGCACTATTATTATTATTATTATTATTATTATTATTATTATTATTATTATTATTATTATTATTATTATTATTATTATTACTGGACACCGTGATAGCCCAGTGGTCAAGTTCTACCATCTGGGCCCTGTCGCCAGTTCGATTCCCGTCGGTGCCACCAGTATTTTCATTGAACATACCGGTCTGTCTGGACCAGTATTTTCATTGAACATACCGGCCCGTCTGGAAGTGTTGGAACTGCCCTTGCGGGGGTGTCATTAGAGCTTATCGTCAATTCTTCGTACTCCCCTCACGGGTGAGACGATGGAGGCGCATGTGCAGAAATGCATCAGCCATTGACAGAGAAGCACTATTATTATTATTATTATTATTATTATTATTATTATTATTATTATTTGGACACCGTGATAGCCCAGTGGTCAAGTTCTACCATCTGGGCCCTGTCGCCAGTTCGATTCCCGTCGGTGCCACCAGTATCTTCATTGAACATACCGGTCCGTCTGGAAGTGTTGGAACTGCCCGTGCGGGGGTGTCATTAGAGCCTATCGTCAATTCTTCGTACTCCCCTCACGGGTGAGACGATGGAGGCGCATGTGCAGATTTGCATCAGCCATTGACAGAGAAGCACTATTATTATTATTATTATTATTATTATTATCTTTATTAAGTGGACACCGTGATAGCCCAGTGGTCAAGTTCTACCATCTGGGCCCTGTCGCCAGTTCGATTCCCGTCGGTGCCACCAGTATTTTCATTGAACATACCGCTCCGTCTGGACCAGTATTTTCATTGAACATACCGGTCCGTCTGGAAGTGTTGGAACTGCCCTTGCGGGGGTGTCATTAGAGCTTATCGTCAATTCTTCGTACTCCCCTCACGGGTGAGACGATGGAGGCGCATGTGCAGAAATGCATCAGCCATTGACAGAGAAGCACTATTATCTTTATTAATTTTTATTATTATTACTATTATTTTTATTATTACTATTACTACTACTACTATTATTATTATTATTATTATTATTATTTCGGGAGTACATAGGCCATTGGTCCTTTTCAATGGGCTGATTGGTATAAAGCTCCTAGAGTAATGTTCTATGCCGTCACTTCCTTTATTCTACCGATTGGTGTGGAGACTTTCCTTATGGAATGGAGGATTGGATGCACATGACCTTTTGGCTCAGCAATTGGCAGAGATACATTCACATTATTATTATTATTATTATTATTATTATTATTATTATTATTATTATTATTATTATTATTATTATCCCTATTTAGTGGCACCGCGATAGCCCAGTGGTTAAGGTCTACCATCTGGGACCTGTCGCCAGTTCGATTCCCGTCGGGGCCAGTATTTTCAAAGGATATTTTCTTTGAAAATAATGGTCTGTCTGGAAGGCTTGGAGCTGCCTTGCGGGGGTGTCAGTAGAGCCTATCATCAAATCTTCGTACTCCCCTCGCGGGTGAGACGATGGAGGCACATGTGCAGAAATGCATTCGCCATTGACTGAGAAGCACTATTATTATTATTATAATAATTATTATTATTATCATCATCATCATCATCATCATTATCATTATTATTACCATTATTATTATTATTTTGGACACCGTGATAGCCCAGTGGTCAAGTTCTACCATCTGGGCCCTGTCGCCAGTTCGATTCCCGTCGGTGCCACCAGTATTTTCATTGAACATACCGGTCTATTTCTGGACCAGTATTTTCATTGAACATACCGGCCCGTCTGGAAGTGTTGGAACTGCCCTTGCGGGGGTGTCATTAGAGCTTATCGTCAATTCTTCGTACTCCCCTCACGGGTGAGACGATGGAGGCGCATGTGCAGAAATGCATCAGCCATTGACAGAGAAGCACTATTATTATTATTATTATTATTATTATTATTATTATTATTATTATGTTGTTGCTGTTGTTGTTGTTGTTGTTACTATTATTATTATCATTATTATCAGCATTATTATTAACCCTGAAAGGTGTTGGTGAAGGGGGTTTGGGAGGAGGGGGAAAATGAAAATTGTGTACCCCCCCCGTCCACACCCCCCCCCCCCCATTTCGGCACCCCTGTCGGAATAAATCATGGTTTGTGGGAACGAGGAGGAGTTCGGAGCTCATATTTGCAGGGTGCTTAGCCCCGACTCGATCTTGATGCTGATATAATTTCTTTGGAATTCACGCAAATATTTGCGTTAGGGCAGTGTCCTGATTGCCAAAATTCCTTGTTTTTTTGGCCTTCTTTTGCACCCCCCATCGGAATAAATCATGGTTTGTGGGAACGAGGAGGATTTGGGAGCTCATATTGGCAGGGTGGTTAGCCTCAGACTCGATCTTGATGCTGGTATAGTTTTTTTGGAATTCACGCAAATAGTTGCGTTAGGGGAGTGTCCTGAATGCCAAATTTCCTTGTTTTTTGGCAGTACTTGCCGGTGCCTCCGGCAATTGAACGTACCCTGTCGAAGGGAAAGGGGAGGTCCGGGGGCCCTCCCCCCGAGAACCCCAGCCCTGTGATTGTATGTACCCGTTCTGGTCGCGGGTGCCACCTACACCTGAAAATTGAGGTTTTTTGCAACAGGCGCCCTTTGCGGCACCTCCGACAGTTCAACGTACCCTGTCGAAGGGAAAGGGGGGGTCCGGGGGTCCGGGGGAGCCCTGCGACTGCACGTACCCGTTCTAGTCGCGGTATCACCCATACCTGAAAATTGAGGTTTTTTGCAAACAGGCGCCCTTTGCGGCACCTCCGGCAATACAACGTACCCTGTCGAAGGGAAAGGGGGGGTCTGGGGGTGCCCTGCGATTGTACGTACCCGTTCTGGTCGCGGGTGGCACCCACACCTAAAAATTGAGGTTTTTTGCCACCAGGCGCCCATTGCGGCACCTCCGACAATTAAACGTACCCTGTCGAAGGGAAAGGGGGCGGGAGGGGAGGGGGCGGTGGGGTCCGGGGGGCCCTCCAAAAAGTGATAAGAAGTGGGGCTGGCGGGGTTTGGTGCGCCGGAAAACCATCCTTTCAGGTGTTGGCGCAGTCCCTAGTTATTATTATTATCATTATTATTATCATTATTATTATGGACACCGTGATAGCCCAGTGGTCATGTTCTACCATCTGGGCCCTGTCGCCAGTTCGATTCCCGTCGGTGCCACCAGTATTTTCATTGAACATACCGCTCCGTCTGGACCAGTATTTTCATTGAACATACCGGTCCGTCTGGAAGTGTTGGAACTGCCCTTGCGGGGGTGTCATTAGAGCTTATCGTCAATTCTTCGTACTCCCCTCACGGGTGAGACGATGGAGGCGCATGTGCAGAAATGCATCAGCCATTGACAGAGAAGCACTATCATTATTATTATTATTATTATTATTATTATTATTATTATTATTATTATTATTATTATTATTATTATTATTATTATTATGGAGGGGTGCACAGTATGGCACCCCACGGGAAGAGGAGGTGGTTGGGACTCTTCCCACTGGTTCTGAGGCTATGTCGTTGTGTTGTTTTTATAAGACATACACCACGTGGGGTCAAAGGGGTATTTACATTCCGAGATCTAGGGGTGGTGACGGGTTTCGAGGCGTCCCAGACACTTACCGCCAAACGTCCTCATGCGCTGGCAGACCGCATGAAATGTCTGCTACCCCTGTGAGTACCTCCATGCGGGACCTACCCAGTCTCGTGGAGCTCTCACGCGGGGAAGATCAATCATTTGTAGTTGATTTCCTGCAAGGTACCCGACACTGTGCGGGTCCTTTGGGGCCTTCTATGCAGGATGGTTAGAGTCACTCTTCCCTCCCCAACATACTCACTGTAGTCCCTGTTGGGTCGAGGGATGGAGGCGCATGGCCCTCGGGCTCAGCCATGACAGATCAATATATTTATTACTATTACTATTATTACTATTATTATTATTATTATTATTATTATTATTAATTTTATTTTTGTTATTATTAGTATTATTATTATTATTACTATTATTATTATTGTTGTTGTTGTTGTTGTTGCTGTTGTTGGTGTTATTATTATTATTATTATTATTATTATTATTATTATTATTTTCTACCATTTGGGCCCTGTCGCCAGTTCGACTCCCGTCGGTGCCACCAGTATTTTCATTAAACATACCGGTCCGTCTGGACCAGTATTTTCATTGAACATACCGGTCCGTCTGGAAGTGTTGGAACTGCCCTTGCGGGGGTGTCATTAGAGCCTATCGTCAATTCTTCGTACTCCCCTCACGGGTGAGACGATGGAGGCGCATGTGCAGAAATGCATCAGCCATTGACAGAGAAGCACTATTACTATGATTATTATTATTATTATTATTATTATTATTATTATCATCATCATCATCATCATCATTATTATTATTATTATTATTATTATTATTATTATTATTATTATTATTATTATTATTATTATTATTATTATTATTATTATTATTATTATTATTATTGGACACCGTGATAGCCCAGTGGTCAAGTTCTACCATCTGGGCCCTGTCGCCAGTTCGATTCCCGTCGGTGCCACCAGTATTTTCATTGAACATACCGCTCCGTCTGGACCAGTATTTTTATTGAACATACCGGTCCGTCTGGACCAGTATTTTCATTGAACATACCGGCCCGTCTGGAAGTGTTGGAACTGCCCTTGCGGGGGTGTCATTAGAGCTTATCGTCAATTCTTCGTACTCCCCTCACGGTGAGACGATGGAGGCGCATGTGCAGAAATGCATCAGCCATTGACAGAGAAGCACTATTATTATTATTATTATTATTATTATTATTATTATTATTATTATGGACACCGTGATAGCCCAGTGGTCAAGTTCTACCATCTGGGCCCTGTCGCCAGTTCGATTCCCGTCGGTGCCACCAGTATCTTCATTGAACATACCGGCCCGTCTGGAAGTGTTGGAACTGCCCGTGCGGGGGTGTCATTAGAGCCCATCGTCAATTCTTCGTACTCCCCTCACGGGTGAGACGATGGAGGCGCATGTGCAGATTTGCATCAGCCATTGACAGAGAAGCACTATTATTATTATTATTATTATTATTATTATTATTATTATTATTATTATTATTATTATTATATTGTCATTGGTATTATCTGATAATGCACACAAGGCAAAACGTGTGACAGTAGACTGTACGTGCGTGTGCTCACTGCAGACTTCGACGCGCAGGAGGCGGAAGACAATCTGGTGATGTGGTCGCAGCACAAAGACAAGCTCATCTTGGTCTGCCTGCTGCTGCACACGCCAGCGAACATGCCTTCACAAATTCGATGTTCATTTAAGTCACTGATTCAGCTGAAGTTTAGCGGCGGCAGCTTGAATCGTTGAGCGCTTGATTGGTGCGATGTGGCAGGTGGATGTAGTGGCGCAGTCGGTATCTATTAACAACGCAGCGGAAGGCATGGAAGGCCTGCCGCCAGGTCTGCCGCTTGCAGCATGTCCACTTGCTCCTCGACTGTCAGCCAGCCAAGCAACTACTTAGCCCCAAATACTCACCAAGGGTCGTGTGCAGCGCGGTCTTAGAAGCACAACCAACCAGGAGTTTGCTGAATTGATGTATGCTAGCGTGTAGAGAAAGCACAAATTATTGCTGCTCTGGAACAAACTAAAAATTTTGCGGTGTAGTCTCAGATTTATCTGTGCCACAAGGCATGGACTCTGCCATTCAAAGGGCACGAGTCATTTGCAGTATAGTCTCAGCTAAGCTCAGCGAGTGTGCTGGCATAGCAATCAAAGGACATCCCAATGGAGTGCTGGTGGTCTTGCGCTAGGGGCTGGTCCCAAGTCGCGGCCGGAGGGCCAGTGGCAGGAGAGGCAGCCCGGTGGGGGCGGGCCTGGGCGCGGGGGGCCCGGCCGAGGTCGGCGCAAACCACGAGGGCCACCACCCCAACAGCCCCGCGAGCCGCGCTTCTCCTTCGATCGGCCCTATCCGCCGAGACCGGTCTTCTTCTTCTTCTTCTTCTTCTTCTTCTTCTTCTTCTTCTTCTTCTTCTTCTTCTTCTTCTTCTTCTTCTTCTTATCCCATAGTCCTTGCTGCGCTCCTCTCAGTACTGTTGCGATCGATGTTAGGGCCCTCAGGGGCAGCCCACGCAGCCGCCGCCGCCGCCGCCCAGAGACCACCGTAGCGTGTTCGAAGCTTTCAAGTTCAAACCCAGCCAGCCCACCAACAGGTCAAGTGCATTTGCCATGCCCTGCACACAACAGACCCCAACCACTCGCCATACTTATTTGCTTCCAACTTATTTATTTATTTGTGTATTTTATCATATGTTGGGTTGTGTGTGTGGAGGGGGGGGGGGGGGTTTGTTATACTGGATGTTGCTTGTAGCGCATCGCTGTTGTTGCTTTGATCGATTGCTCCTCCTCTTGCATATGGGCATCCAAGCACTGCGTTCACCGACGTGTGTGGCTGCGGTGTCCTCGCTTGCTTAGGTTTCGCCGCCAGACGCAGGGCGTGGAGGCGGGCCAGCAAGGCGCTGCGGATGTGCGTGTAGCCGCCAACGGGATTGTGGCCACGCAGAAGGCGGGCGAAAGCGAGCAGAACTATGCGTATGTGAGCAGCAACGTGGGCGGCTCGGTCAGCTCTTACCGCATCACCGAGGCAGGCATCTCCTTGCTGCAGGTCCGCGCAGCCCGGCTCGCGTGCGCTGGCGCCACCAGTCGGGCAGAGGGGCGGGGGAAAGGGGGGGGGCGGGGGGGTGCAGACAGGATAAAACACAGCTATCCACTAGTGTGGTTGCCCAGTCTTGCCAACAGCCGTGCTTTGGCATAGGTTCGCAAGAGAGTGCTAGTGGTTGCCTTAGGACAGCTATCGCAGACATGGCTCACTGTCTTCTTCTTCTTCTTCTTCTTCTTCTTCTTCTTCTTCCTCTTCTTCCTCTTCTTCCTCTTCTTCCTCTTCTTACTCTTCTTCTTACTCTTCTTCTTCCTCTTCTTCTTCCTCTTCTTCTTCCTCTTCTTCTTCCTCTTCTTCTTTCTCTTCTTCTTTCTCTTCTTCTTCCTCTTCTTCTTCCTCTTCTTCCTCTTCTTCTTCCTCTTCTTCTTCCTCTTCTTCTTCCTCTTCTTCTTCTTTCTTCTTCCTCTTCTTCTTCCTCTTCTTCTTCCTCTTCTTCTTCCTCTTCTTCTTCCTCTTCTTCTTCCTCTTCTTCTTCCTCTTCTTCTTCCTCTTCTTCTTCCTCTTCTTCTTCCTCTTCTTCCTCTTCTTCTTCCTCTTCTTCTTCCTCTTCTTCTTCCTCTTCTTCTTCCTCTTCTTCTTCCTCTTCTTCTTCCTCTTCTTCTTCCTCTTCTTCTTCCTCTTCTTCTTCCTCTTCTTCTTCCTCTTCTTCTTCCTCTTCTTCTTCCTCTTCTTCTTCCTCTTCTTCTTCTCTTCTTCTTCTTCTTCTTCCTCTTCTTCTTCCTCTTCTTCTTCCTCTTCTTCTTTCTTCTTCCTCTTCTTCTTCCTCTTCTTCTTCCTCTTCTTCTTCCTCTTCCTCTTCTTCTTCCTCTTCCTCCTCCTCTAATGGTTATTATTATTATTATTATTATTATTATTATTGTTATTATTATTATTATTATTACTATTATTAATTTTCTTCTTCTTCTTCTTCTTCTTCTTCTTCTTCTTTTTTTCCCTTGTCCTTATCAACCTTGAGCTTTTTTTTTCTTCCTGTTTCTTTTGCATGCCAGACTCGTGCGGCGTGGATCTTTGAGGGTCAAGAGAATGGGCACCCACTGGACATGGTGCTGGGAGGTCAGACAGGGCCCCTTGCCTTTTCCTTGCCTTACAATCCTGGCGCTCCTGTCTTGACCTTCTCAGTGAAAAATTGTCCAGAGAGAGAGAGAGAGAGAGAGAGAGAGAGAGAGAGAGAAGATAAATGCGTAGATCGATAGATAGATCGATAGATAGATAGATAGATAGATAGATAGATAGATAGATAGATAGATAGATAGATAGATAGATAGATAGATAGATAGATAGATAGATAGATAGATAGATAGAGGCAGAGAGAGAGAGAGAGAGAGAGAGGGAGGGAGGGAGGGAGGGAGGGAGGGAGAGGGAGAGGAGGGTGCGCGCGAATAGTGCGGGGACCATTTGCTGCAGGTGAGGTGCTGTACGTGCTGACGTCCTCCCTCGGCAAGATCTACTACTACCAGATAGAAGACAACGGCGACCTCACGGTACGTCGCACTCAGCCCTTGCACGCAGTAGGCCACCCACCTTGCCAATTGCTTTGGCCCCCTGCAAGAGCGAGAGGCAGAGATATAATAAGAGACAGAGAAGCAGAGAGAAAAATTACTAGGATTTTCGCACGAGATAGTGTATGCAACAATGGAAATATTCATTCTTCAAGTCGCTAGCGAACTTTGAAGAACTTGAACAGAAAATACCGTTACTCAAAGGGTATCCTGTTCTTCGATCCAAAGAGTGTGCTTCATTCGAGTATGTCGGTTTGCACACTCACTCACCCACTCACCCACTCCCTCACTCACTCACTCACTCACTAATTTACACACACACACACACACACACAGACACACTTTCTCTATCTATCTCTCTCTCTCTCTCTCACACACACACACACACACATACACTCGGGGCGCACACGCGCCCAAGTAAGCTATCGACTACACACACAATCAGCAAGCACTCACGTGATTGCACAACGCACACACGGAAGCATGGCTTGTGCGCAGAAACTGGGCGAGGCCGGGGGTCTGCCTGTGGAGGGCGGACTGTTCGGCGCGCCCGCGGGACTGGCCTTCGTCTCCTTAAACTAGCCGCGGACCAGCTTTATCTCCTTTAACTAGGTCTACCATCATACTTGCAACAAGATAGATGTGTGTGTGTGTGTGTGTGAGAGAGAGAGAGAGAGAGAGAGAGGAAGAGAGAGAGAGAGAGAGAGAGAAGGGGGGGGGGGGGGGCGAGGGAGGAAGGGAGAGAGAGAGAGGGGGGGGGGGGGGGGGAAGACACAGAGAAAGAAAGAAAGAAAGAAAGAAAGAAAGAGAATAATATAGCGAGCTTTCCTTAAATGTTTTGCATGGCGTCCTGTCTATGTGTTGGCTTTAACAGGTACCGCTGTTTACATGGCGTCCTCTCTATTTGGGCGCCAGTTAGAAATTATTTTTGCTACTATAGCGACTACACCAGGGATTTCTCAAACATTTCGTTGCCTGTGACCATACGAATCTTGCTTTGCTCTCTCTCTCTCTCTTTCTCTCTCTCTCTCTCTCTTTGATATTACCTCTTTATCTGCTCAATTCTTCTTCTTCTTCTTCTTCTTCTTCTTCTTCTTCTTCTTCTTCTTCTCCTTCTTCTCCTTCTTCTTCTTCTTCTTCTTCTTCATCTTCATCTTCTTTTCCTCCTCCTCCTTGTTCTCTTCTTCTTGTCCTCCTCCTCCTCCTCCTTCCCCTCCCCCTCCTCCTCCTCCTCTTCCTTCTCCTCCTCCTCCTCCTCCTTCTTCTTCTTCTTCTTCCTCTTCTTCTTCCTCTTCTTCTTCCTCTTCTTCCTCCTCTTCTTCTTCTTCTTCTTCTTCTTCTTCTTCTTGTTTTTTTTTCTTCTTGTCCGACTATCATTGTCAGGATCACAAAAAAATTCGTCAGAATCATCGCAGGTTTCGTTTGTGTTCATTTCCCTCAACTACCATCAATCTTGAAATATTCACAGTCCGCTTTAATTCCGCAGCTGCGCTGAGATCTCTGATCGCTCTTTGCTTTTGGACATATGTGTTGTAGTACTTTAGTAGGACTTAGTTTACATACAGATGCGTTCAGCCTTTATAGTATTCTGAATTAATATCAGTTTTCCTGTGGTTTTTTTTGTCGTTTTCGATGTTCGCAGTACGAACAAATGCAAACCCAGGCTGTGAGCGAGCCAAAGTAATTTAGAAGCTTTCTCTTCTATGTTCGCAGCATGAACAAATGCAAACCCAGGCTGTGAGCGAGCCAAAGTAATTTAATAGCTTTCTCAAAGGAATGTCGCAATATTTCCGCCTGCCACCGAATAGATGTTTGACGTTTGTAAGTAGCCGGTAGTGCAGCCCACTCATGACGCGTCACGGTTGTCGGTGGCAAATTCCGTCCAACAATTGCGGCTGCCCGTGACCGCAGTGTAAACGCATGAAGGCACTGATCTGTTCAATTGACAATGAGCTTCGCAATGTCTCCAGTTAACAGCCGGCGTCCCCCTCTCACCGGCAGTCACTTGCAGAACGATGAAATTTGACCAACAACGAGAACAATTCCCGCCAGTCCCTAGACGAAAGTTAAAAAGATTTTTTTTTTCAATTTTACACAAGCACTGTTCTATCACAGTAGAATATTTGCCACTCGTAGAGCTGAGTGGGAAGCAGAAGAGATAAAATGGAAGAGGTATCAAAAGAAAGAAAAAATAGTTCTTCACTCGTTACTTTATTTATGTTTAGCTTCTTCCTTTCTTTTCTTGGTTTCTTTGTCCTCCATTTCCCCAAGGACAAATGCCTCCGCAATGCTTCCCGTCGTAACCGCATTGGATAATTAGTTAGACCCTTCCCCCTCAGTTATGTCCTTACTGCTCACTTATACGGTAGCAGTAGTTGTTACTGTTAGTAGTATTATTAATTATTAATACAGTTAACTAGAGTATCTTTTCTGGTACTGGTGGCACTAGCTTTTTACCATTACCACTTTTACCCATATCAAGACGTTTCGTGTGTCAATTTCTAAAGATACATCTTTTGTGTGACGTCGTCAGTTACACTGGCGGGAATTGTTTCAGTATTGTTAAATTTCTTCTTCGTGGAAGTCGCAAGCGGGTAGGAGAGGGACGCCCCGAGTGCAGGTTGTCTTTAAGAAGAAGTTGCAAGGGTTTTCTCTATTGTGTTATCAGCCTTGGAGCGTTTCTGCGTTAACTGATTGCAGAAGAAGAACTTCGCTCAAGGGGTGTTGGTGTCTACCTTAAGGGACAGCCGTAGCATTTCGATTTGTGTGCGTACAGATGATCACTGTAGACACTACCCACGCTCTGCCGCCTGCTCTGCTTGTTTGCAGTGGAAGTGCAAGGTGAGAGACAAGACTGACAAGACTTACAGACAGATGGTTGCCTCGGATCGTTCAGATTGAGCGAGAGGGGAGTGTGCATCTGAAAGGTTATTGTCCTTGTTAATGGGTGTGTGCTGAACGTGTTTGGTTCCTCAGCTGCTGTGAAGGACACACTGACATACCATTTGTTGTACTCTCTATCCTGCTTTCGAGCTAAACTGTGTGATGAACGTGTTTGTTTCCTTGCTGAGAAGGACACACATGCACACTAGTCTCTTTATAGCACGGGAACGCGGCAAGTCTGTTCACCTTGTGCTGAGAGCAGTCAGCAAGTGGGGCAAACTGTAAAGTGACTGTTTAGGTAGTTGTATGTAAACAACTACAAACCTTAGTGTGTCGACGAACTGACTTTGCAGATAGGACTCCTAGTAGGTGGAAGGCTGTCGTAGGTGGTAGCTGAGGTAGCCTCTGTGTAGTCTAAGCAATATAGTCAGTGGTAGCACACGTAGGTGAAGAGAGAGAGCGTACAAGGAGGTGTGGCCAAGCAAACACTATTCTGTGTAGTGTGTGTGTGTGTGTGTGGGTCTGCTAGTGGCCTTTATAGTGTCCTCTCTGTGTGGGCGTGTGTCTGGTTGCTTGCCTGTGTCTGTGCCATCAGAACAGCGTGAGCAAGATGTGACTTTATCTCTATTTAGCAAATAGAGAGCATAGCAGCTGCTGTGTGCTGTGTGAGTGAGTGTGTAAGGTGAGTGTGTAAGGTGAGTGTGTAAGGTGAGTGTGTAAGATGAGTGTGTAAGGTGAATGTGTGTCTGATCGTGTCTGAAGGTAGTTAGCAATGGCTGCTAGTAGGACAGACAATAATAAGATCACATTCACGGGCAAGGAAGCATGGCTCCTGCTGCATAGACAGGTAGTTCAAAGCTGCCATGCTAATGCACCAAAGGAAGTTCTAAAGGGTACAGCAGCCCACAGGCAATACGTGCATCGTGAAAACGTACTAGGTATACAGCTTAAGGGAGGTGCCTGCTTTCATCCTAGCTTGGGAACTCTAAGAGCTAGCTGAACTGAGCGATTGGGCAGACTTAGACGAAAACGTGGTGACTGAGTACTTTGAGGACAAGAGTAAGGGTCCTACTCACCTGTGGCCTATGCCTAAAACCAAAACGTCTGCTCAAGGCTTAGATGAGGCGTTAGGGGTAGGTGAAGGACAGAAAACCCCAACCAAGCTTTACAAACCTGTATTCAGCAGTCCGAAGGAGGACCAAGCCACTGAGACTGAAAAAGAAAAGGAGGGAGATGAAGACCGGAACACTACCGACTTCTACTCTAGTGTGTATGCTAGCACTGACAAACCTAGGCTGTCAACTGGCAAGGGCTCAGATTTAGAGGGCGACAGCAAGAGTGGGGCCTCCCGAGGACAGACGGACCCCTTTAAGGTCAAAACCCCACTGGGGGGTGCTGATCGTGCTGGAGCACTGACACGACAGGTGATTGCCTATGACGCTATCTATACTTGCTGAGATGAGCAAACAAAACGAGAGAGTGTTCAACATCATTTATGATATGCTCGGTGGCGAGGCTAAGAGTCTAGTGCGTGACTTAGCTGATCTTCGGTCAAAACCCAAAGGCACTATGGGATAGGTTGCTAGCCCGGTACAAGAAAGCAGACTCAGCTGACGTTCAGGATAAGGTGAAGGAGATGAATGACTTTCTCTTTACTAGTAAGCAGCAGTACGTCGGACAGACTGAGTGTGTTGACCTGAACGCTAGGCGAGACTGGTTGGCAGACTACGGTCAAGAACCAACCGACAACCGGCTGCAGCAGATAGTGAAGGACGCACTAGTGGGTCCAAAACAGTCTGACTCTAGAGTGAAGAAAGCCTGGCAGGTGTGGGTTGAGATTGCAGAGCTGAACCGGAAGCAGTTTAAGTGGGACTTCGCCACATGTTGGAAGTTCGTGCAAGATCGTGCCCTTGAATTGGACAAGAAGTTCGACCGGGCCAAAGTGACTAGTTCCACTGAGAAAGGTTTGGCAGCTCGGGGAAGGCCGAGAAAAGAAAGCCCAAAGACGAATGCTGGATCTTCAGCAAAGAGGCAAATGCACTCGCGGGGCCTTGTGTCGCTACCTCAATGTTGGAGGAAAGGTGAGGGGAGTGTGTGTACGGTCCCGTTTTAGAAGGAGTTCCGGTTTTAGCCATGGCCGGATTTAGCCAGAACGTGTCACCAGTTAGCCGGATTTAGCCAGAATTTTTTTTTCTTCTTTTCGAAAAAAAAAAACAAAGAAAACATGGAAAACAAGCAACTGACGCAATAGCATCGACTTCTGAACTGCTTTGCAAACGTGCAAGCGCTGTGTGGCATGAATGCATGGACATACAAGTTGCAGAAAGAAATCAGACGCTATATGCTACGAAAATAATATTTCCGTCATAAAATCGGGAGGGGGTACGATAGGCATCACCCCCCCGGATAGCAGGTGAAAAGTACACTTTTTCCAGTATCGTTGTCCGGATTGGACCTAAATTGATGGCATTTTATTCCTGGTCTGTTGACATTTTCTTTTTCTGCTTTACTGAGCTAATACAACGAGACATCATTCTCATCTTTTGAGGACTGTGTTTGGTTGTATTACTGACTTTTTAGACGAGCTATTACTAGGGGCTTACATAAGCGGTATACTATGCGTGCACACAGAGGTACTGGCACCATTTCAGGGAGAAGATTTTGAAACGTCAGGCTTTGCGAATGGGACGAACTTGACTTTCGTGGCGCGGCAGTATCGGCATTGTATTGCTCTATAATTTTAATACATAAATTCAAGTAGTTTTGTTTTTATGACTTAGTACAATACAAAAACTTGAAAAATTTCAAGTTACTTTCAATCAGTTGTATTAATAAAATTATTATATTAATTTTTTTTCTCGCAATTATTTGACTTGATCAGTTTTGTTTATATTAATAGTAAAATAAAAATTTCAACCACTATAACTTGAAAAGTTCAATCTATAACTTGAAAAGTTCAACTAGTATAAAAAGTTCAACCTATAAAAAAAGTTCTGAACCTATACAAAAAGTTCCAGGTGACCGGACCTATATTATTAACAAAAGATCAAACGAGTATGATAAAAAATATAAGCAGTAAAAATTTTCATAAAAAAAGTTCTACCTATAAACAAAGTTCAATATTATAAAAAGTTCAACTGTGTTGAACTTTTTTTATTACCTGGTTGAACTTGTTTTAAAGGTTGAAGTTTTTTTATAGCTTGAATTTTTTAAAATATAATAAGTTGGTTGACATCACTTGAATGTCGACAGTAATATCAGAGAGTATATGTAGAGGAAGAGAAAACAGTGGCCGGTTTGCGTAAAAAAAAACAGGTGAACAATAGGAAATAATAAAACTCTCAACTGAGGCGAGAGAGCGAAAGCAAAGAACAACAAAGGAAACAAAAGAAGGGGTGAGAAGAAAGAAAAGAGACACTGGAGGCAACCGTCACGACAAAGAAAAGAAGAACAAAGAAAAGAAAAGAAGACAGAAGGGCAAGAGAGCAATGAAGGGAGAGGTCAAAGGAAAAGAAACTGGAAACGAAAAAGGAAGTGCAAGCTGAAGGCACGGAACTGAAGATACAAACACCAGGAGGCATTTCTTCTCTGTTTTTCCTCCTTCCCTTTCACCTCCCTCACTTCTCTCTGTACTAGTCTGCCTTTTTCTCTCTTTTTTCGACCCCGTTTTTACTTATGTTCGCCTATTATCAGACTGATCACTTTAACGACCGGCCAAAACCACTACCGTTGACATTTTACTGTTTTTGACCAATCCGTTAGATTCTCCTCTGCACGACGTTTCGACTTCACTAACTAGCTTTCGATTTCGTCCAGGAATGGCTTCAAACGATTTAATTAAAGTTTTTACATCAATTGCCATTTTCCCCTTCTCCATTGCCTTTTTCCACGATTTCCCGAAAATCACAATTTACGAATTTACGGTGAATCTTGGGGAACACAGTCAAGAGAACATAAAAATGATAATTGCCGTGCACTGCGTGCACAGCCATTTGGTTCCGAAAGACTTTCCCAAATGAAAGTTCAGGACTTTTTCCTTGAAGAAATAACTTGTACTTGAAGCCCTCCTTCAAGTGCTACAACTTATTCAACTTCAAGCGACATACGAAACCAACTCACAATCTACGCTCACCTACGATCGTACGTTGCAACCAAGTCTGCAAACAAGTAGAAACCTACGTAAATAAACAAAGTGACCTCTCAGCTATTTACTGGTATTTCACCTACTCTCAGGAGTTAGGGCTTTTTGCAGCCATAGAGATTTTTAATAAGAGTTCGTTGCTTATTTATCCCTTGGGGTTGTATCCAAACTCACAATTCGAATTTTCCTTTCAAGTGGAAACTGCACACAAGAGTTTTGTGTGCTCTGTCGACTGATAGATTTGAAAGCACCTCCTACAAGGAAGGTACTACTCAACGAACGTGGAAGATCAGAGGTCATCAAAAACCACATATGAGACAGATCGTTCACCTGTCTTTGCATTTTTGTGTCGTATTTCTGTTCTTCCACACTCTATGCAGTCGACCAACACAGTATGTGTCTGGTTTTGTTTGTGTTAGGGTCACCCCCTTATCACCCAGCAAGATCATCCTCTTTGCTGCTCATCGTGCTCTACAAGTCTACCAACACTGCCTGGCCTACCCCTGGTGACGTGGAATGTTCGCCAACTCACGCCATGACGATCCCCTGTCGCGTATTCGGGAGCACAAGAGGAAATGCTTGGACCCTTTCACCATATTGGGCGTCTACCATGGTCTTCTGCCTTCTGAAAAAAAGTTCCTGAAGGAAGTCGAGGAAGGGAAGTCTACTATTCTCACTACGGACCTCTCGTGGACGCAATCAACGCAGTTCAAAGAGGATTTATTCACCAACTACTCTGGCAGATACAGGAACGTTTTACTCAAGGCAATCAAGGACAAGCAAACAAATTTGCTTCATCTATCATTGGTACCGACACCATCCCTCACGCTGATGTGCAATCCCAACGTGACGGCCCACGACATCTACCAGGAGTATTTGGGACCTACAGGCTATGCAGCTCAACAGGAGGCTCTCTGGAACCAATTGGGTACTCTCATCCCTCTCGAGGTATATGTTAATCATTTACCCATTTCGATTTCGATGCCTGGAGCACCTGGATCACTTCATGGATTGGTACTTCCAGCCCCTGCAAGCACTCCAGTTACCTTGCCCCCATCGACCCTGATTGGTTCGACGCCAGCAATAGCCCTGGGAACTATTCCTCCGGGACCTACACCGCTGACTCACCCATCAACGAGCCCCACTGCTCCAACTGCACCATCAACGGCTGCAACATCGCCCCCTGTAGCTACCCCATCGTTGGCCTTTACTCCAGTTACGATGCCCGCGGGTGCAACAGCAATGGCCTCCATTGGTAGGGTACCTCCTATCACCCCTGTCGGTCCGTTTGCCCACCCTGGAAGTCTAGCAAGTGGAGCGACACCCCTGCCCCGACGTGAGCCGCATCCATCGCTGACATCCATCTTGGCATCTCGCCCACCTGCTCCAATGGTCAATCGAGCACTGTCCATGACTGACCCAGCTTTCACGTCACCATTTCGACCGATAATTGGCTCTTTTAGACCGAGACCGGCTTTTGCTCCATTGACAGCAACTCCGACTGATTCGTCAGGTTCAACCCTCGCTACATTGACGCCGGCACGCCCAACGCCTCGCATCTCACTTGGTACAACACTGCAAGGTAGTAGAATCACACTGAGCCCTCTCTTCTCCGTTGCGGAAGAAGCTTCCTTGACCCTGCTCGCTGGTGGTACGAACCCTTCCGTGGAGGACCAAGGTGGAGCCCCTGTGACTGCAACAACCGGTAATGCAACAGTGGCGACTCCGGCTCCCGCGAGCTCGTCATCAAGCTCATCTTCAAGCCCGGCATCGAGCTCAACATCGAGCTCACCTGCAGGTTCGTCACCTGATCCATCGTCTGGTACGACGATTGCGACTCAGCCACCGGCCCCTTCGACGGAGAATGGCCCTCCGGGGACGGCTACACCATCCCCGCCATCCTCAGGCAATGAATCCTCGTCAGCATCGTCGACAGGAAGAGTTCTGCGATCGTCCACCTTTGCATGTATTCCACCCCGCACGCTGCACATGATGGCCCGAGTCCGATCTCTCTTCGTGTTGACCCGCCCGACCACCGCGCCGGGACATGACGTTGCTACTCAAGCCCACGAACTTGCATTCAACTTACAGTTGAACAACTTGGCAATGCTGTTGGCATGCAACCGCATCATCGACACGGTGAACAAGTGGGGAGACTAGACGGCAATGGCCCTCATGGACGCGTACTGGACTCGGTACATTCGTGTCACTGACGAACGCACCCGCGTCTGGAGCATCATCCCGTACATGCTCGTGGAATATTTCATGGAGCTGTTCAAGGGACGACTGGACAAGGGAGACACGAAGCGACCAGCTATGCAAGCCCTCAAACTTCGACGCTTCAAGAAGGAAAGCCTCGCAGGGTATGTAAATCGTTGCATCACAAGCTACGAGACGGCCCATGCAGCTGGCTACCAGACAGCCGACTTTAATCAAGTCCGTGTTGTGTCTCGGATGCTTACGCCCATGGAACGAGAGCGATGGACCCTATACGCCACCGAGATATTTAATGCAATTGGTGTTGCATGGCCCCGCGATCTCACTGACCTTCTGCCCTGGACCAACTCCCTCGATCTCCATTGCATGGAAGAATATTGGCCCTGGATGGAAAGTACTACGAAGCCGTCGGCTGCCACATACAAGCGACTACGGGAGCGCCCTCCTCGTCCGACGCCTTCCACCTTCTCCCGTGACTCAACCGTCAAGGTCGACACTCGTCAGAAGAGACCGCGTAAGACGCAGCAGGAAAACAAGGAGAACAAACATCCTCCTCGTCAGAAGCGCAAGGCTGATGCCATGTCGATGGCTCAACCGGCTGCATCACCGGATCGTGGACGCCCCAACAAACGGACTAAGACAGATAAGCCAGCCCCGACTACGAAGAAGACGGCAACACGCCCACCCTTCACCAAAGCGAATGCTATTGCCATCCCTTCGAAGAAATCGTCGTGGTTACTGCCGCCACCAAGTCCGCCCCGACCTCGCCAAAGCGTCCACCCTTCACCGGGATTCCATGCTCCTACTGCAAGGAACATAACCAGTTCCTCAAGCCGAATCAGACCCCGAAGCACTCGCTTGAACAATGCAAGCTGCGGCAACAGCGTTGTCAGGATGAAGGCAAGCATTGCAACTGGAAGCCATCCTCGGCCGCCACGCGGAAGCAGCCACGGGCTTTCCACATGACGACGCGCGCGGCGTCTCAGGAGTCACGACGTCTACTCCGCATTTCTACGACCCCGACCGTCTTCTGCGGGAATATATACGTACGCAAATCATTGCGCCCGTCCCCGGAAGAAGACATCATCGGTAAGACTACATGCGTTCTAGACTCGGCCTGCAACTGCAAAGGCGTAGCCCTCCTCGACTGGGTAATACACCAAGGACTTGAGATCGTGTCGCTCCCACCCGTCGACGCACGCTCATCTGTGGGTGTTGATGCTACTCTTTCAGAAGGCATTGAACTTTTCGTCTCGGCCACACCGACGTCTCCGCTTCATGCCATCACGATATATATCTCGAGCCACCTCCCCGAAGGTATGAACCTGCTTCTTGCCAACGAGGTCTCGACCCAGCTCAACCTCTCCATTGACGACGCGCAAGCGATTCGGCCCACAGACTACATGCCCCTGAAGCCGCCTTCCCAGCAAATCGTCCACGAGACGGAGTTCCATCTCTTCGAGACGCCACTTCAAGTCGGTGATTTACAACTTGCTACGGTTAGCTACGACTTTCGCCCTACAACGTTGGCGAAAGAGACGTCCTACCCGATAGTCAAATTCAACAAAATCATCAACCGCCGTCCCAAACTGCAGCTCCCTTCGAACTCCCACGACCTTTTGTCCACTTCGAACGCCCACCTCTACGGCCGCCAAGTCAACCTGTTCATGTCTTCGCGTGATACAGGAAAGAGATCACCGCTGGACTTCAGAGTTGGATGGAAAGAACGGCGCAAGAAGGAAAAAGGAGAAGACGACGAAGAGGACGATGAGGAGGACGACGAAGAAGCTGACGAAGAAGCTGACGAAGAGGCCGACGAAAAAGAAGAAGAAGAAGAAGTCGAACTAGTCGAGACCGAGAGCGAACAAGATGGCGAAAGCAAGGCGAGCGCTCCTACACCTATGCAGACGCAGCATGTCACAACACGTTCTCGTGTAAGACAAGAGGAAAACAAACGCACTCCACCGCCATCCTCCAACGACAGAAGCTGGAGACATCCCCACCTCCAGAGGAATCTCCAGCTCCTTCGACTGGCGCGACTGCTACTCCAACTACGAGCGAATCAACCCGAGTGTGGCGGGAAACACCTCCCTCTCAAGTTGAAAACACACCACGTGCCCCTTCTACCAACAAGTGGCTTCTATTGGCCTGGAAAAGGGAAGACGAAGTGGCGCGACAATACCTCACTCAACTCCGAGGTAAGCCTTCGCAGACGAAACGCTGCTTAAACTATAAGCTACCGGGCGGAAGCGTCATCATCATCGTCGTCGGCAGCATCATCATCGTCGGTACGACCTACTCCGATTATGACGGCGCCATCGACGGCCACATCATCGACGCCCCCTGTGCTGACCAACCAAACCCAGTCTTCATCATCATCGTCCTCATCAGCACCGAGAGCGGTGTCCCCCACTATCGCAGACTGCATGCCGGTCCTTCAAATCAGCGATAACCTTATTCGAGACCTCAATCAGGTTCAGGGTTCACCAGCGCCCCAACTGCCACTTCAGTCTGGAACACTCGCTTCAGAGGAGGACTCCGACCCCGAAACAGTGGAGCCATCCCCCATCGGAAGAGTTCGGCCCATCATCAGCCCGCGGTCCCGACCGAGGAGGACAGCTACATCGCCCCCGGCAGCAAATGTATCCCCTTTTGTCGGACCCAGCCCATTGGACGAATTCAGGGGACTCGTGGGATTCTCAGCACAGCAGATGACACCAAATGTCCGTGACGCAATCGGAGACCCCTACCAACTCAGACGAGTCGACCTTCAGACTCTGATAACCACCTTCCGCGCGGACCTTCGTACTCCGCCTGCACTACACCAAGAGGTCCAGCCGGTCCCATTCGCATCGGTACCTCCGCGCTTGGTTCCCGCACCTGAAGAAAAAGAGGCCCCCACCACAGACACAGACTTGTGGATTGTCAAGGAAGTATACGCGAACTACTTCCCGACGCTGGGATCCGTTTGCTTCGCGGGTACATACTGCAGATGCACACACGTTGGTTATTGGGTACCAGAGCAAATGATCACCAGCCAAGGTCTATGGCCCGACAACATCATTCCACACAGGGCTAATGGTTGGGACTACCCTCGAGTGGAACGAGCGTTGCTACGCACGGCAGACGACGCACGTGGGACTTACGAGGTCCCACCACCTGTGGACCACATCCATTGGAGATCTGCAGACCGCATGGTCCTCCCATTCACGGAGTACTACAACTTCATTGCGAACCCGCTTTTGGCGCGCATCTTTATTCCTTGGGAAGCACTGACGGGCTTAACATGGAACCCATACCAGAGCGCATCATCGAGTTCTGCAACAGGCCCCTCATCGAGCTCGTCATCGAGCTCTTCATCGAGTTCATCGACGAGCACAACTTTGAGCACAACTTTGAGCACAACTTCGAGCACAACTTCGAGCACAACTTCGAGTTTGTCTTCGAGTTCGTCGTCGACAATAGTGCCCGCACGCACCCGTGAGAGTAAGACCTACATACGTACCGACCCTCGCCAGATGTATGGAAGAAGTCCTTGGGGCAACCAAACCGTTCACTTTGTTGATGAAACGTACGGCCTTAATCGCGACAGACCTACGCACCTCATGCAACATTATTGGCCGCCTCGTAACATGCCCCATGAGATGGATCCTGCTACATATAGCGACATCACGTTGGGAATGTCTCTTCTTTCCCAAGGCGAGGAATGCAAAGGAGTTGTCAACATGGAAGCCATTTGCCTACTCAGGGGTCACGAAACGCACAAAGTCACGTCTTCTTCACGATCAGCCCCCGCAAAGACTCAAGAAGGAGGACGTGGAGAATATCCTGAACCAACCGAAGGGCGCACCCACGATGAAGAAATTCTTGAAAACTAACTTGAATGCCACCATCCTTCACTTGGGCCCGGCACATGGACGAAGCACGGCACAACTTGTGTGTACGGCCCTCGTCGGCCGCCAAGTGGAGCCAACCGGGGACGTGGACTACTTCCGCACCGGCATGGCATATCATAACAGACTCCGTCCCTGGGGATACAAAGTGTCATCGTACCTAGGACTCATTGTCGGTGCCTCCCCAAGAACGGCGCCCCGAGACACCATCATGGACGCTCTTTCCGAAGGTGAGTTACTTTTTCCGTGGAGCTGCATGGAAACTCCGACCACCGGCCAATACACCATGGCCCCGGCATTTGGCACCTCAGAGTACCAACGCTACTCGTTCAGGCTACCAACACGAGAACGCTGCTTCGCACTTCAGCACTACTTTCATCGACTCCCTTGTATTGATCCCATCTGGCTAAAGACAACCGCAACGGACTCCTATTACGACATCCAAGGTAGACCAGTACGCGAGCGCAGCTACCTATGCACAGTCGACCTCCCTCGGAACTGTTTCAATCAGAGCTCCCTGACCATTTACTACATGAGCAGGGGCGACGGAAAGTTCTTCGACAACATCCTCACAGACAACTGGAGTGGATTAACGCGAGGAATTGAAATTACCAGAGGCATGTTCACGCTAGGAAGCCATCGGAGGAACGCCCGCCGACACCTTGCTAACTACCTTCGAACGTGCCCAAACTGGATCGACCCACAGTAACCTGACTCGAACAACCAGACATGGCCTACTACATTCTATTGGACCCGATACGAAAACGTGGAATGGATCATGGCTCAAACCGCTATTTATCTAATCGCCAGCCAGACTGGCAAACGCTACAGCCGCGAAATCCACATAGTCCACCATCCTACGGGCACTTACCCTTGTAAGTACGACATTGCCAACCCGTTTTCGAGAGAAAAGCGTTTGAAAGGTTACCCTGTTGGCGTTCCATGCGTTCGCAAAGAAACCAACTTCCGCCCGAATCCCCACATCCGGAGATGGGAGGCGGCAAACGCACTCGCGGCACAACCGGTGGATAGTCACACTCCTACGGGACGCTGGCTCAACTTGAAGTCAACCGAGACTGCCGAGTGCCTACGTCTATTCTACTGCGAAATGAAGATGTTTACGTCGGACATTGAGGCAGAGACCCTCCTGAATCTGCCTCTCCCAGTCCACACTTTGAGCCCACTGGAAACACGCGGACACTACCGCATCGGCTTCCCCAAGGTATGTTCATCGACCCGGGATTCGACGTGACGCTGAAGCCACACGGACGGCCCGGAACACCAGGATCCAACACGTATCCGATTGACGTGGACGCAAGCGAAGACGCAGCATTCGCTCCAGCTTCCAGCTCTAGCAATCCGAGCTCCAGTAGTTCGAGCTCGGGCCCTGCACCCGCCAACACTCCGGGCCCCGCTTCCGCTTCACGACCTTTCATGTACGCCGCTCCAAGCTCTTCTCTTGCCCCTACGACGCCCCGAGTGGCAAGGACAGCCTGTAACACCGGACAGCCGGCTCCGCACCGGAGACAAGACGACGACGACGACGACGAGACAAACCCGGACTCGCCCGTCCCGGCAGGCAGCCAACCACCTACGGCCACATCTTCGTCATCATCGTCTTCCTCAACTGCGGCGACATCGCCGTCCCACGCCATGCTCCTACGTTCCCGACCAAGACAACAAGCGGAATGGCTCGAAACGAAGTACGCCCCTCTCGAACCAGCCCCTCAGCCTATCTACCCAGGTATATTCCGCCTTGCTGCCATCAATGCCGATCTACGAACGGACATGCGCCTTAAGATTTTGAAGCAGCTCAATCTTTACGCGCACATGGACTTGATTTGTTGCGTCTCCTCTGGCGGACTCAACGCGGCTACAGCCTACCTTACAGACAAGCTTGACCCGGATCAGCAACGCTACCTCTGGTACAACTTGGCCCATTGGATCGATGTCGGACAACGTACGGGTAAACCTTTTCTCCAACGCGATCTAAACTTCGACGCCGTTACCCGACAAGATCTTCCTGATGGCCTCTTTGCCTTCCGCGTTTCACGCAGCGCATGCCTTACACCCCATTTACCATGGTGTATTTGCGCAGCTAAACACTGCGCAGGTAGCAAGCCCTCCGATCTACCTACACAGCCATCATTTTGGCTTCCGCTGTTTACCCCAGCCTTCAAATCTACCTACGACGGGAGATCCTTTCGGAACTCAACTACTTCAGCAAGTGCGGCCTCATCATCCCGTACTCTTTGGATCGCGCTTTTTTCAACGCATCAGGAGCCATCAACGGTGTGGCGAGCGTCAAAGACAAAGAGCGCGTTTGGCGGAAGCTCGCTGAACTAGTCAAAATGGGGAAACATAGTATGGATCCTGTCTGGTATTCAATAGATACCGTACCATCACTCGACAGTAACCAGTTCGCCTATAATGTCCCTGACGGCATTTTCGCATGGCAAGCGCTTCACCCCAACAAGACACATCAAGTGTGGTGCAAGTGTGGCTACGGCGATTGCCTTCACATCGACACTACTGGCGCCACTGGGACACGCAAGCCTAAACCGAAACCAGCTCGACCAGCTTTCAACAGTAGTCTTGGTGGCCACCCCCGCTACAAGAAGAACCGCAAACACGTGCAACGCGCTAAGCGGACCCATATATCCGCCGGCCGGCGATGGCAAGTATCAACCCGACCAGGTATATCGGACCAGCCAACAGGGCCGCACTGCCCATTATGGTCAGACAGCCCCTCGGCCAATCCACAACCCGAATTACAAGCCACCTCCGCGCCCACAGCATCGTTTTGCGGCTCCAACACAGCGCCGCCAATTCTACATGTACGCTTGGTCTGGTACCGGACACCAGCAGCGATTGAATACCAAACAGGGTCGGGGGTGAACATCAAGTCTGAAGCCCTCTCCAGACACCGCCCTATTCTTACCTCCGATTCCTTCCACCATGGCTCTTCCCCACCGGGAAGTCACAGTCCTCGCTGTAAAGGATCCTCCATACTTCGATCCCGCCCTCGCTGCAACATGCCCGGACCCGCGCATGCTTTACTGTACTGCAACTACGGTTAGTGGAACACAGACCACCCCGTGGATTCTCATCTCTGAGAAACTTTGCCGCGACTTTCTAGACAAACAGGACTGGTCCCCGCCTGTAACATCGATGGATTGTATAATAAACCGGTCAGTAAACCTTACTCCTTCTGAGTACCTCGAATGATCAATAAAGATACTTTAATGAGAATTATTATTAAGAATAACAGTAACAAAGGTAGAGGTATGATGACGTGGCATTCTAGAAATAGAAATGTGTTTAGTCATGACTGATAAACATATTTCTATAACCGTAATATTAGAGTGATTATATCACTAACCGTAACTCTGTTCTGGAATGCTCTGGAAACCTTTGTTATTATAATCTGTAGTGCCGATAATTCCGGAATTAGTCAGAGTAAATTGGTAATATATTGTTAGTTTATAATTCCGGTTACTGGTGGCACTGTTACTAAATCTAATGGTTAATTGTGATATCCAGTTCCATTGAGAGGAATCAACAATAGTAATAATATACTGTATAGTATGTTAAGACCCCCCCTGAACTGAATATCACTCCAAATATAAAAGTCGCAAATCGTAACGCTGGTTGTAAATCTCAAAACATCGCGAAGAGCAAGAGTCAGAAAAACCGAGCCTCGCCGGGCGAAAAGTACGTGCAGTATGAGCCAAGCAAGATCACTACTATAAGACCTTGCACATCGTAACCAATGTCCGCAAGCTTCACGATTGACATTCAGTGTAGCAGGAAATCAAATCAACCCAAGTTCCATTTGCGTAGACGATGACGAAGCCCGGTTCATAGCGTTCGTAACCCTTCCATTTGTTCTCGCAATCCTCACCATTCGTCTACGTAACCAATCCCGTAAATAGATGGGACAGGACCCAAATGAAGCTGGGACACAGAAGAAAAACGAATCAAGTCTTGTGACTCGATGACGACGCCTTCTTCTTCTTCTTGCCTCCGGACTTCGGTACAACGCCGACACCAGCTGCAGGGATAGAATCTTCATCAGCCTCCAGGTAGTCGTCGAGTTTAACCGTGAACTGGTTAACCAAAGCTCGAAACTGCGGAGTCGGCAGCGGTTTAGTAAATACGTCGGCAAGATTCTCATTGGACGGGGTGTAGCGTACCGAAATGCGATTCTCACGCACATAGTGGTGTTTAATATCCAAGTGCCTCGAACGAGGTCCTCCAAGGCCGTTGGTCGAAACCACGATGGATCCACGATTGTCTTCATGAATTACTGTCGGACGCGTAATTGGAATCCCAAGTTCGTTCAAGAAGCTTTGAACTGCGATGGCCGTCCTGGTTGCATTAGACAAAGCTATAACTTCTGCGTCCATCGTTGAAAGCGCGACCGTAGGCTGACGACGGGAGTTCCAATGAATTGGGCCCGTCATTATATGCAGCTCGCCATTCCTCGACCGACGGGTGAACCAGCAATTACCGAAGTCCGAGTCCGAATACGAACTGAACTCAAAACGTGTAGGGTCGACATTAGATGGGAAAAACAATCCCCTCTCTTCCCTTAGGTGCCGGTAAATACGCCCAACCATTGCATACGCGATCCCAGGCTCTTGATGGCCAAAGACTCCCAATCTATTCACCGCAAATGAAATATGAGGTTGGGTCATAGAGGCAGGCCAAATCAATTCACCCGTTAGCTTCGGCAGGCTCCATTCTCGCAGAGGTGAATCAACAGGAGCAGGGGCGGGTTCCTGAACAGTCGGAGGCGTATGTGCAGGGTTCGCATTGCTGTAGCCGCGATCACGTAGCAAACCTCGAATGTATGCCCGTTGATGAATAAGGAGCCCAGAGTCGAAGCGCCTAAATTGAAGACCGGTGAAAACCTTTACACCCCCCAGCGCTTTGTACTTGAATTGGTGCTTTGCCAGTCGAGCCTTCAAGTTTTCGTACTGTCGATTAAGCATACAAAACACTAACATGTCGTCCGTTTTCAGAAGCAATACCCATGGTAGCGAAGTCGGATCACGAACAAACGCCAGTGGGAACGATTTGCTATTGTCGGACAGAAAGAATACACATGGATCAACAGTAGACTGACGATACCCGAAGAGGCGAAGATATTTCGCTATGAAATTATGCCATCGTCTTCCAGCTTGAGGCGAGCCATACAACGCCTTGAGTACCAACCATACTGCGAACGGGTCGTCGGGCTTCTTGAAGTCGTCGGGTGGTACTGCATAAATCAGATCCTCCATCGGTGCATGATGTAAGCTTGACTAAAGTCAATGACCTTAATCAATAGGTTCAATGCGACCATGATTGAACACAGTAGCAGCAACGTGAAATGATGAGCAACAGGGGTTGAAGTCTCGTACGGGCTAAAATGTTCATATTCATTCATACGATTGCCAAACATAACGTTACGAGACTTGTAGGACGTGTCCCCCGTAGACTCGTTCTGCTTAATTGCGTCAACAAACCCTGTATGTATAGGTGTAATGTTGTCACGCTTGGCTTCTGCACGAGTCGCCCACCGAACACACTTCGCATCGTAGAGGCCTTTGATCTCGCTCCGTCTTGCCGCAGCAATGTTCGCGTCCATCCTCTTTTGCTTTTCGGGCATACGAAGGACATGCGTAAACAGACAGAACGGTTCGTCGTCGGTCGATATTAACGAAGCAGTCATCCTCGACAACAAGTTTGACACTGTGGGAAGCATGATGGGGTGGGCGAGGCTTACGATGGCGTTTACCTTCAACCAAGTTCGTAGAGTCGATGTTCCCGTTTATGTCTCTTGGTGCCTTGCTCTCAGCGCGAGCAGATGGTGACGGTTGGTGCACGACAGTTGCATCAGATGAAGGACCACAAATAAAGGCAGACGAAGACGCCACGGCCAAAGGTGAACCAGTAGTTTGCCCTACAAGTTCAAAAAATTGCGGGGGAGAAGTAGTCTCATAAGTAGATGGGGTAAATACGTCGTTTTCTTGATCCTTGTCCACTGCGTCGTCACCGACCACTTCGATTTGCGGCGAAATTTCCCGGGTTTCGCCTACATTTGTTGCCAATTTTTCAGAGTCAACAAGAGAAAGGGTAGGTGGTATGTCGTCGAAGGACCAGGGTCGTTCTCCCACACGTGCATCGTAGCCTCTGGTGTTGATGTCGAACTTCACGTTACGCACCTCCACTATCTTCCTGGTGTCAGATAAATACACTCTATATAAACGACGAAAAATTTTATACCCAGTAAGCGTCCCAGGGATAGCCATAGGTCGTCCTTTCTTTGCCTCATGAACCCTCACGAATGCCAGGCAGCCAATAGGTTGCAAAAAATCTAAAGGGAACGAACGACGTAGCGTAACCTCATAAGGACTCCTTCCTTTGTAGGGTCCATTGATCATTGGCATCACAATCCTTGTAGCCCACTCAGCTCTGCGCATCTCCTCCCAAAAAGCTTCAGGTAGGTTCGCATCCAAACGCAATGCTGTAGCTCTCCCACCCTTGGTACGCCATTGATGTTCAGCCTTGGCGTTGGCAGTAGGTTCGTCGCGCGGGGAAGACTTGAGAATCATACCTTTCGTATCACAAAACATGGTCATAGCACGGGTCACAAACTCACCATCTGTTCTTATTTGCTTGAACTTGTTACCGGTTTGCGTCTCGAAGAACGCCACAGCCTTCTCCAGCTTGGGCTGATAGTTGTTTGACTCCCTAGATGGTTCAAACGTAATGAATCCAAACGATGCCTTCGTTTCAGAGACCCCTAGTTGATACAGATTGCCTTGCAGGGACTTGACTGGCCATGGGCCCCTAAAGTCGACATGCAATGATTCACCAAGTTGAAATTCGTAGTCCAATTGCTTGTGTATCTTGTAGTAGGGCAGCCTGGTAGCCTTTGCACGTAGACAGGGTCCACACTCGTTAGGTAGCATCTTAACACAAGTGATAGTCCTATCCATCTTCTTTGCCAATTGGTCCATTACATCTACACTTCCATGCGCACTCATTCTGTGAAATAGTAACGCAGGGATTGGTGATTTAGATGCGCGCGGGTCGACCGAAAATACTGCTTCTGCGGACGAATGAGCGTGTACTTGAGGGTCAAACCTCTTGTTCACGTCCAGCGGCGCGTCCTTGTCGGTATCCAACCTGTACAGCTTGTTTGGCATCATCCGCGAACGGCAAAGTACCATCCGCTCGTCGATGACTATAGGATGACGCAGCACGACGGCTTGATTGTTCTGGAACAAGGTCGATAGCTTGAAATCATAATCTAGTATGCCAGGCGAAATAATATTGTATGGTGCGTCAGGGACAACAAACACCTTACGAAAAGTGACAGTAGTCGGCCCATTCGTTCCCGTCATGAAGGTGAAGTCCGCATCTGCTTTCGTCTTGACCTTGACCTTTTGTGTCGAAATGCCGCATAGCTGCATAGCACTGCCATGTTGGTTGTAAAGCGGGTGAGAGGGATGGGCAATAATGCGATTGCAGCCAGTATCAAAGATAGTATTACGTGTGTTGCTGTCGTTGACCAGCAATGCAACTCCGCTTTCATTCGCATCTGTAGCAACAGTACTATCAATCAGCGTAGCCGAGAACGCACGTGTTTGCAATGATGGATCAACACCTTGCCCTCCGGCTCGTCACTTTGTGTCGACGAGTCGATGACACGCATCGGTGCGGTCAACCTATAAGTAGGGAATCCATAAATCCGTCGCCATATCGGTTGAAGCGTAGACTGGGTATAGGTATGTGGCAGTTGCGGAATTTCTGGTAGCGCATCATGCGTTGATATGCGGACCATGCGTAGTCCACATTCGTTGAGCCTATACCACAAGCTGGTAGCTTCGTCTGCGATTGCAGATGACGTAGCTTTGCGTTGGCAGAATCAGCGGCATAAGAGCAAAAATGCTCGTGCGCGAACTTATCCTTCTTCCTGCATGTGCGCGTACAGTAGAACACCCACTGAAAACCAGCACACAGACGATGATTGTTGAGCACGTTCTCGACTGAGTCGCAGTACTCGCAGTGCTTCGGTGGGCTCGGGTTGGCATGCGGTCGCGATGCAGGGATCATCGGATTCGTATGATGTCGATCACAAAATCTACACAGGCAGACAGTAGTTTGCCAATTGTACGGGATTATGTTGAACCCCAACCGAAGTGACCAATACTCCATTTCCATAATGGAGGCATGACGAAAACAAAAATGTACATCCATAGCCCAGTAGTTCGGTGCGCCTGGAAACATAGCATGGGAGTTAGATGTATTGAGCAACACATTAGTGTACAAATCCGCAGGCACCTCCACGTTGAGCCTCTTAGTCGATCTAAGTGTGCCAACCACATAAGGCACAAGCAATGCTGGCTCTTTACCCTCAACGGCGACTTGTTCCGCATTGTAGTTGTTGAGCCAGAGCATCTTCGGAACATTCATCTGCAGCACACCATTCGGGTACCACGGGTCTTGACGAGGGACAGTGTAGCTGCCGGACGCACCAACGCGCCACTCCGCGGGCCAATGTCGTGGCGGGACAGGAAAACCTTGTGGTGGTTCCGTCTTTCGTTGCAGCTTTTGCATAAACATCCACATGTTCAACTTTGTTTGAAAGTCATTCTCATCGACCTTTTGTTCGTCGGTTAGAGACTCCCACGGGATGCTCAATGGCCTAGACGTCGGAAACGTTACAAAATCTTGATGTGGGTTTACCGCACCATCGATGCCACGAGTGGACGAATTCGCACTTGTCGTTGCTGTGTCTGTAGGTCTCGCAATCGAAGACGAAGACGAAGCAGCACCGCCCTTCACGTCGCCCCCCCCCCCATTCTGGATCAGCTAACGCCTCGCCGAGCAGTTCATCGACGTCGGTGAGCGTTCTGGGGCTAAACGCCATGCACACAACAGCATCATTCTTGTCCGTGCGATTAGACGAGCTCTCCCCTGAAAATGCAGACTGAATCTGTTCGTCGTCATCATCGTTGTTGCCATCGTCGGAGTCACCTAGCTTTGGCATCTCCGGATCAACGCGGTCTGACAAACAATAATTGTCGGTGCCAGCAAGTCCTGGCATAGGGCTGTCGTCCCGTCCGTTGTCAGTAGTTGGAGCCTTCTGCTCCCGGTCGTCGGTAAATAGCCTTCTGCTCTTCGTCGCTTGCAGATGGAGCCTTCTGCTCCTCATCGCTAATCAACACGCCAAAATCACGTTGAAGCATATCACGCCAACGGAGGCCAGACGTGCTGACCCCATAAAGGGGTCCATGTTTATGATCGAAGCCTTCAAATCCCCGCCGACATTCGTGTCGATTCACCGTCGTTCGATGACGCAGGTCCACCATGGCTGCCGTTCATGTAGTCAGCAACCTCCTCGACGGCTATGTTGGCCCAGGCGTCGTCCAGTGGCTCCGGGGTGTTGTCCTCGGCAGCAAGATTAGCTTGAGATCCATTCGAATGACGGTTGCCCTTACCGCGAGAATTGTTGTTGCCATTTCTGCCAGACTTGTTCTTTCCTCCGCCCGTAGACGAAGAATTGTCTTGACCCTGTCGTCGACCATTTCCTTTGCCATTGCGACGAGATGAACCCCTAACCGTACATTCTGCTCCAAGGTGTTCTGGTTTGTTGGCACGTTCGGCCCTCCTGCAGCGCAGCCGACAGTTACTGACCCGATGACGTTTGCCGCAGTTGAAACACTTGCCGTTGAACTCCCCCCCTTGAGCATACATCAGTGTAAAGTCCCCCGAAGTCCATTAGGCCTACTATTCGACCGCTTATTCTCCGTAACCATTTCGATAGCCAAGAACTGCTCACGAGCCATGGCAACTACTTGATCGAAGGTGGGCTTGGAGACGTCTGGCTCACTGAAGTAGCACGTGCGACCGAAATCCCGAAACGGCAAATGAGTAGCAGCCTCTAACTTTTCAATCAAATTGATGCATTTGTATTCGTCTGAGAATACCTGCTTGCGCTCCGCCATCAATGCGTACCTGTACGTGTACCGATCCAAGCATAGTTGAGGCTTCTCCTTCGCCGTTAGGCGATCACGGTGTTGGTGGATCAACCCAGCAGCAGAGATGGCCCCAAGGTGTGCATACCTAGTGCACAGAGCGCTCCACATAGCATGACATTCGTTGCCAGCACGTCGTATAGCAAGCGTTGCCTCTGAATTACGCTGAGTTGCCTCCGCCAGTATGCCTCGGAACTTGGTCTCCAGTTGTATCTGTACTGAGTCGGGTAAACAATCCATCAGATCCGCCCATGATGGGTCCGGTCCTAAGGCAGCCACAGCAACCCGTTGAGCAGCATGCTGGTCATCGACCGCACTCGCAGTCGTGGTCGTCGTGGTCGTCGTTCTAGTTGACGACGACGATGAAGATGATGACGAAGAACTCCCAGCCGATCCAACCAACGGGGGCGGACGTAACAGGACTTTCATCTCTGCCCGTGAGAGCGGAGCACTGTCGTCCCTTGCACACAGCAGTAGCTTGGGGTCCAGTCCAACCAAGAATTGAAGAGTCGACCAACGAAAGTTGTCAAATGACTGCGCGTCCTGCGCAGCATCAGAAGAGGGAGCAGGTAGCTGCGGTACCTTAAGAGAGATCCGCGACAGCTCATAACCACTGGTCCCCGCCTGTAACATCGATGGATTGTATAATAAACCGGTCAGTAAACCTTACTCCTTCTGAGTACTTCGAATGATCAATAAAGATACTTTAATGAGAATTATTATTAAGAATAACAGTAACAAAGGTAGAGGTATGATGACGTGGCATTCTAGAAATAGAAATGTGTTTAGTCATGACTGATAAACATATTTCTATAACCGTAATATTAGAGTGATTATATCACTAACCGTAACTCTGTTCTGGAATGCTCTGGAAACCTTTGACCTTTGAGGTATTGGTGTACCGCCGGAGTCCAATTTGGGCATTGCACCGCAATTGGTTTAGCTCCCGATTTGAGGATTAGCGACACGACAGTGTGATTGAAGACACCTGCTTTGTCTTGGAAGACATCGTCGAATTCTCCGAGGAGGGCCCATAGAAGTCGTTGTTGTTCTGCAGTGAGGCCGGAGTTGACGACTTGAGGTGCGTATTTGGGCGCAGGCGGCGCGGTAAGTTTGGCGGCCTGTTGTTAACATACTATACAGTATATTATTACTATTGTTGATTCCTCTCAATGGAACTGGAATATCACAATAAACCGTTAGATTTAGTAACAGTGCTACCAGTAACCCGAATTATAAACTAACAATATATTACCAATTTACTCTGACTAATTCCGGAATTATCGGCACTACAGATTATAATAAGTTGGGCGATGGACGTTCTTACAGCCGGCCTCTGGTCCATGGCCTCTGCAAATTGTTCCTGGGCTAGTCGAGCCTGCCCCGTAGGAAAGTTTGAAGACTTAGCAAAGGAGGTCATCCGCGACATACGCAACGTCTACGACTACCGCGGTGCCAACGACAACCTCCACCTGCCTGTGCACCCAACCCGGATCAATACCGCGAACGCTTCGCGGGCTGGCACTATCTCAGCTCCATCGACATGGTCGACGGCTTCGCGCATCTGAGACTCAATCCAGATGACGGTAGCCGCGATATTCTCGCTGTTTGGACACCCTTACGACTCCTAGTTCCTAATTTTATGCCTCAAGGTGTTCACCGCGCCCCGGGAGACTTCAACGCGCTATGAATAAGTCCTTCAACCATCTGGACTTTGGAATAAATCCGCATCGGCCTACCTTGACGACGTCACAGACGGCTCCAACGACTTCGATACCCATCTTCGCGAACTCCGATGCATCTTTCAAGCCATGCGAGACTCCGGCCTCCACGGTTCGGCCCGGAAACTACGCTTAGGCTACCGCGAGCTCAACATCTTGGGCAGACGCTGCAGCAAGAAAGGTATCGCCGCAGATTCTTCCAAGGTCGACGCTATTCTCAAGCTGGCCGACCCATCCAACGTTTCCAAAGTCCGATCAGTCTTAGGTATGACCAACTTCATCCAAGCCCATATCCCTGACTATTCCCGATTAGTGGCACCTCTGACCAATCTTCTCAAATCCACTCACGCTCGGCCCTCCGGTGCCCCTTACCTGACCCGAGATGAGCGGAAATGCATGAAGAAGCTCCGCCGTGTCCTCACTACGCTCCCCATTCTGGTGAAATATAAGCCGTCGCAACGACTCCCGGACGGACGCAAGCCAGATCGGCATTGGCGGCCGCACTTCATAATGGCCCAGAGCGCAACGCTCCGGTCATCCAGTACTTCTCCCAGAAGCTTACAGACACGCAAACACGATGGGCGACCTACGTTCGTGAAGCCTACGGCGTCATCTACGGTATTCAACAGTGCCGCTACTACATCGATGCCAGCGATCACGAACTCACTATCGTCACAGATCACCATCCCCTTTTGTGGCTATGGCACGCTCGCAGCCCCATGGTCGTCAACTGGGTTTTGGAGCACCTTCAGACGATTCGATTCAAAGTCGAATACCTACCAGGTAAGCAAAACCAACTCCCCGACGGTCTCTCACGTGTCCCTTGCATCGCCCCCGGCCAGCCCACCTTGATTGGCGAAGCCGAGGCGACTCTCCAGCTCTTATCCACCATTCCGGCACCCCGAGCAGGCTCTACCCTTTGGTTAGCAGTTGAAGGCACGCACGCGGCTCTGGATACCCGTCTCAAGTCCTATCTTGCCGGATCCTCCGCGGCGGCCCCACTCTACGTAGCATTCAAGCCCCATGGGACTTGGCCATTGTCATTCCCTCTCTTGAACGCTCCCCGATGGTTGCCCGCGATATGTTTGCTCTCCGCAAGCCCTTCGCACTGCTCATGCCTCAAGACTTGGTTCATTGCGTCCCCGATGAAACTCTTCCACAGACGATCGTCGAGCAATGCCGCAAGATCTTATTCCTTGACGACAACCTTGTCTGGCTCGTACATGGACTTGGAATGGAGCAACACTACATCTATCCTCTCGTTGCTACATCGCATGCGCAGCGCGTTACACGCCAGCAGATCATCAACGCACAACGACAGGACAGCTTCACGGCCCCTCTCTGGACCGAAGACGTCATCTCAGTCTCCGCCGGCTCAGCCGAACTGATCCTCCGACAAGGTATCGCAGTCACAGTTGACCCCATCAATCTTCAGTCAAAGTTTATGTCCCAGAAGAGCTACGCCGTCCCCTCATCAATTACGCCCACCTCATGCAGAACCTCGCCAAAGCGCCGACACTCGTCCCCTTTATCAAGGAGCGCTACATATGGTTCCGCACAGACAGTACGGATATCATGCATCATGACGTCCTCGCCGCCCTCCGTGACTGCCACTTTTGCCAACTAGTCCACGCCCGCCTGACCCTTAACCACTGCCGATATTCATCGCTCACATGGACGCATCAAGGACAGGGCATCGGCCTCGACCACGTTCACATCGGCATCCCCGGCGTCACCTCTCAGTACATACTGACCATCGTCGATCTTTTCTCGGGATTTCTCCAATTTATCCCATGCGTCTCCACATCCGCGGAAGAAACAGTGGAACTCATCCTCAATCGATGGGCCTACATCTTTGGTTTTCCGGAGTCCATCTTCTCCGATTATCATAGTTCTTTCGTTGGCACGTTGGCCAAACGATTTTGCAGCGTAGCCGGCCTCGAATGGCTCACCACCGCGCCCTACTCGCATCATCAACTCTGCTACGTTGAATGTCGCCACAAAGCTATCCGCACGGCTATCCAGTCTCTCCCTAAGGCAGAAAAGACCAACTGGCCCAGCATCATCCCTTCTCTCTCCTTCGCTCAGAACACATACGTATCTACAGCAACCGGCACTACTGCTTTTGAAGGAATGCTCGCCCGCAAGCCCCGCTGCACGTTGGACTTCTTCGACTCGCCGGAGATTGTTAATGCCCGCGCTACGGCTTCCAGCGCCGCCCTCGACGCATCACCGACACTGTCAATACAGTCGGCCGAATAGATCGCATTGTTGAACAGCGCCCGCACCGCTGTCACAACTTATGTCAGCGCGTACACCACCGTTACCCGCGCCCGGTCCGTCGCTCAAAAGAACAAAGGCCGCCGCAAGGCTGTCAAGGAATGGAAAGTAAACGACACAGTCTCCGTCTACCGCCCCAAGCCTTCCAAGCAAGGCATTCCAGCCTCCTCCGTTCCTCAGCCCGACGGCCCCTACACCATCGTCGAGCAGGTCAGCTCCAACTGTTTCAAGCTGCGTCATCTCAAGACCAACAAGGTATTGAAACGCATCGACCGCTCACACCTCGCTCCGTATACTGCACCCACTGACGGCCTCGCCCCGCTCAACACGGTCGCAGTAGACGATCACGACGACGACTCAGTCAACTACACCACTGGCGAAGTCGTAGCATTCATCGACCGCGATCAGGTTAAACTTGGCATCGTTTTAGACGAGGACCCAGAGAACGAGGAAAACGACCTCGTAGTTCACCAGCTCGGTACGACCTCAGACAAGAACCCTCTCTTCCGTCCCATCTACGAAGACACAAAGGACCAAACCACTATCCAACGCTGGGGTAATCCCTTGGCCCACTGGAAGCCCCTTCTCTTCGACACAACAAACGATCAAGTCGTTCATCGACACATCGAGTGGCGCTCTCACAAGACCAACAAAGACAAAGGCCGACTTCCCGCCAGCGTTCTTAAGCGTCTCAAAGGCCCTCTCATCACCGGCGAATCCTTCCCACTTCATATCTTCAAGAAAGGTAAGCAAGCTACATCGAAGGAATAGCCACCTCACTTGAACACTCTCAAGTACGTTTTACCCATCGTACCGACTTCACCCGCCACAGCCTAGCGCTTTTCCCACTTGGCCCGCCATCGTCCCAAGACAAGCTACGCCACGACCAGAGTATCCCTGTAAGTCCTTGGTCGCCTTTTATGCCTGCAGGTCAACAATCATCCTCATCGAATCTGAACACCTCAGTGATGATATTGGCGTGGCATAATTGGTGCATTAAATTTGGTTCATCTCGGCTGTGCGATGCATGGCCACCTAGCTTCCTACTGCTCGACGTCAGCTCCCCGATATCAACGCATCGCTACTGCGCCTCAATTATCTCAGTCCCGCTTCCGCATCCCGATATCCGGCCCCGGCTGATCTCCGTCTACACTGCGCTACACATCGACGCACTTCTTTTTCATCCTCCTCCTGGGTTTAAAGAGACTAATCTTTCTCTTTTGAAGGCTCCTATTCTTTTTCTGAGACAAGTCATTGACAAATCGTTAGTCACTCACTGTACGCAACTCTACTCAACCGTTAGATCTGGGGGGGGGGGGGGAGCTATCAGACTGAGCACTTTAACGACTGTCCAAAACCACTACAGTTGACATTTTGCTGTTTTGACTCATCCGTTAGATTCTCCTCTGCACGACGTTTCGACTTCACTAACTAGCTTTCGGATTTCGTCCAGGAATGACTTCAAACGATTTAATCAAAGTTTTTACAGCTGCAATTGCAATTTTTCCCTTCTCCATTGTCTTTTTTTTACGATTTCCCGAAATCACAATTTACGAATTAACGGTGAATTTTGGGGAACACAGTAAAGAGAACATAAAAATGATAATTGCCGTGCACTGCGTGCACAGCCATTTGGTTCCAAAAGACTTTCCCAAATGAAAGTTCAGGACTTTTTACTTGAAGAAATAACTTGTACTTGAAGCCCTCCTTTAAGTGCTACAACTTATTCAACTTCAAGTGACATACGAAACCAACTCACAATCTACGCTCACCTACGATCGTACGTTGCAACCAAGTCTGCAAACAAGTAGAAACCTACGTAAATAAACGAAGTGACCTCTCAGCTATTTACTGGTATTTCACCTACTCTCAGGAGTTAGGCTTTTTGCAGCCATAGAGATTTTTAATAAGAGTTCGTTGCGTATTTATCCCTTGGGGTTGTATCCAAACTCACACTATTTACATGCTTCCTTTTCAGCTCAGTATACGAAAAGCAAGTGTGCTTCATTATTAAAGTCCTTCAGCAGAAAAAAAAAAGGATGAAGAATCTTGAGTAAAGACGTTGAAATCTGGTTGGTATTAATAATAGCGCGATGAAAGAAGGTGAGTCCCAACTCAAAAAATTTTGCGCACACTTTTTAATCTAACTATAAAATATAAGGACATTACTATTCATTGACAGTGAACGATTTCAATGGTCACATCACATGTTCTTTAACCTCGAAGTGTACATCTCCGACATACACAACCGGCTACCGTTCAAACTGATGAATCTCGTTCTCTTTGAGAGTTATGCTTACATAGGCCCAAAAAACAGTGATGGAAATTGCTATTGATAAAGCTAACTCTAATGTTGCTGTAATAATTAAGATTCAACAAGCCAGTCCCGTGGACAGACAATGCACGAGGCCACCAGGATTCGCCTCATGTTGCAGCTGGTTCCTTAATAGTGTGTGTACTCGTCGACCCAGTTGGGTTTTAGCTTGCCCGTCTTTTCATCCTTGACAGGGGGCAGGTTTCGCAGCAGGTACTTGCGGACCTCATCGTACAAAAGGATAATGATGGAGAAAGGCATGGCCGGCAGCCAGTGCACGAAGCGTATAGGACGGGTTCCAAGAGGCTGGTTCAGCGGGGTGACGTAGCACAGGAAAGCGCCCAGTCCAGTCTCGAAGGCGAGGCCGGCGTTCAGGATACCGTTGCGCATGCCCTGCTGCAGCAATGAGAGCTTGCGGGTCTTACACGCCACCAGATCCGCCCACTGCACCACGATGATGGAGATGAAATAGGCACACTGTGCATGAGCCAGAGCTTGGTAAGGGTTCCAGCAGGGATTGTTAATGTTCCCGGGTTCGTAGATACCAATGTTGCATGGCACGAGGGGACGGTAGTGAGTGACTGAATCTCTGTCCGTGAATGTGTAGTAGGGCCAGCAGTTGGAGATCAAGTCGTCGGGACACAGGATACCGCCTTGGTTGGGGTTGCCGCGGTAGAACATCACTGGGTTGGGAGACGTCGATTTGTAGGGCCAGCTCGGAGCCGTACCGGGCAGAATATCGGATGGGAAGCCGTAGTCGAGCAGCACCACGAAATATGCGTAGAAGCCAGCAAGCGCCTGCACCACTCCGATCTGCAAGTAGGAGAAGTTGACCAGCTTGTTCGTCACCAAGCGGTCCACGCGAGGATCACGGGGAGGACGCTGCATGATGTTGCTTTCCTTGCCCTCATACGCCAACGAAATAGCGGGCCACATGTCAGTACCCAAGTCGATGCACAAAATCAACACTGTGGGGAGGGGCAGAGGGATGCCGATGAGAATGTAGAGCAGGAAGGGCGAGATCTCGGGAATGTTGGAGGACAGAGTGTACGCAATAGACTTCTTCAAGTTGTCGAAGATGAGGCGTCCCTCTTCCACACCATTGACAATAGAGGCGAAGTTATCGTCCATCAAGATCATATCGGCAGACTCGCGAGCCACGTCGTTTCCTCCGATACCCATAGCTACTCCGATGTCGGCTTTCTTCAGGGCGGGGGAGTCATTGACACCGTCGCCGGTCACGGCCACCACGTACTTGACAGGCAACGGGTTGGAGCCGTGGCCGCGGCGCACGAACTCCTTGTTCTGCAACGCTTCCACGATCTGCAGCTTCTGGGCAGGCGAAGTGCGGGCGAACACGATCTGGTCAAAGTCAAGGTAGTCGTCGAGCTCGGTGTCGCTGAGCGTGCTGAGCTGCGTGCCCGTAATCACCATGGCCTGGATCTGCGGGTCGTTGAAGCTCACGTCCTGCAGACGAGCCGTTGGGTTGGTCTTGAGCTTCTCCACCCAGAGGTCCTTTCGGGTCTTGCCGCGGACGATGCCGCAGATACGAGCGATGGCCTCGGCCGTGTCGGGGTGATCGCCGGTCACCATGATCACCTTAATACCAGCAGACTGGCAGCTCCTCACGGCTCGGGGCACGGCTTCACGAGGAGGATCCATCAGACTGATGAGGCCAGCAAAGACCAGACCATCTCCCTTCTTGAAAGGAAAGTTGATGTTGTCGGTGTCGTACTCGAAACCATGGGAGTACTTGGCGGGGTCCAGGTCGCAGTAGGCAAAGCCCAGCACACGCTCGCCGTTTCGCATCAAATCCTTCTGATTCTCCTCCAGGTCCCTGCGCAGTTCCGCAGTGAAGGGCACAGCCTCGCCGTTCACGAGGAAAAAGTCGCAGCGGTCCACAACACGCTCAGGAGCACCCTTCAGCACCAGCGCGGGCGGCTTCGAGACGTCGTTGTCGCGTTGGTGGATGGACATCTGGAACTTGTTTGTGGAGTTGAATGGAATCTCACAAACCTTGTTGTTCTGTTTGCGCACGTCGCTCACATGCATGTCACGCGTCACACACACCTTCTCGCAGAACTTGAGCAGGGCCGTCTCCGAAGCGTCTCCCTTGCACTTGCGCTGCTGGATGGGCTTGTCCTCGTTGTTCATCTGAAGCTGCTCGTCGAAGCCCGTCAGGAAGATGGCGTTGTTGCACAGGGCGGCCACCATGAAGATGCGGGCGAAGGAGGCCGAGTTCACGTTGACAGAGCCGTGGCCCTCGCCTTCGGGCAGCAGAATGTTGTTGTCCAGCACCAGGTGCGCCACCGTCATAATGTTCTGCGTCAAGGTGCCGGTCTTGTCGGAGGCGATCACAGAGGTGGAGCCGAGCGTCTCCACGGACTCCAAGTTCTTCACCAGCACGTTCTTATTGGACATGGTCTTGGCGGTCAGAGTTAGAGACACCGTCACAGTGGCCAGCAGACCCTCAGGAACGTTGGCGACGATGATACCGATCACGAACACTAGGGAGGCGATGGGATCGTACCTTTTCGCTAGACAAATGATGAGGAAAATACCACCCAGGACGAATGCAACAGCACTGACGATGTGGATGAAGTGCTCAATCTCAATAGCGATGGGAGTCTGGGTCTGGGTCTGCTCAGTTGCCATGGCAGCGATAGAGCCGATGCAGGTGGAATCGCCGGTGTGGCACACAATCCCGACGCAGCGACCCTTGACACAGCTCGTACCAAAGAAGCATAGGTTAGTGGCGTCGTACAAGTTCTCGCAGTCGTTGTCAGTTCGGCGGCGCTGAGCTTCGGATTCACCAGTCAGAGATGAGTTGTCCACTTCAAAAGATTTCTCCTCAACGATGCGAAGATCTGCGGGAATCTTGTCGCCGATGTTGACCTCGACAACGTCTCCAGGGACGATCTGGGAAGCATCGATCGGAACGAAGTTAGGTGAACCATCACGACGAACGTTGGTCTGGTTCGGAACCATTCGCTTGAAACCTTCCATCGCAGCCGCAGACTTACTGTCTTGATAAAAGGAGAAGATACCGGTGATAATCACAACCACAATCAGCACGATACCAAGCCACAAGTTGGAGGGGTCTTCGGGGGCGATGCCGTAAGCAATGAAACACAGGATACCAGCACCCCACAGCAGCAAGGAGAAGAAGCCTGTAGACAGAGGCAGGCCATGTGGGCCTTGTTAGGGGGATGACTGTAGAAAGTAACTAACGGTTGAAAAAAAAAAAAAAACATGACTTAGCGTGCCTGAAGTCACTAAACATACCGGTGAGATGGCCAACGAATTGCAGCAACAGAGGTTTCTTCTTCGGTGGTTTCAGCCTGTTCTCTCCATATTGTGCAAGGCGAGCCTGGGCTTCATGAGACGAAAGCCTGTGATCCAAGTTTGTACAAGGGTTGGTGTTTGGAAAAATGAAGTCGAGAAGTGAGCAAGACATACCCCATTTTGATGTTAGTCTTGCGGTAAATTTCGACCTCTGGGATGCTCATCATGTGTTCCACCATAGTGAAGTCCTGCCTGCGCTCACGATCCTACAAGGACGGCACAGCAAGCGCGAATTTGCGAACGATTATCTCGCAACATATTTGTTTGCTTTACCGCTTCTTGTTTTCCGGGGCCAGTGCGAGCTAGATTGGGTACAGCACCTGCACCACCTGCTTGCTGCTGCTGTTTTCTCCTCATGAGCGCAAGCTCAGTCTCCTGCTTGGATTTGGAAGCCTGAAAAAGAGGACTTTAAAAAAAAATATTTTATTTATTTATTTATTTATTTATTTATTTATTTATTTATTTATTTATTTATTTTATTTTATTATTTTTTTCTTGTTAGTTTGAGTCGATTATGAATATCGTATGCTTGGAACAAGAATCCGCACTGAATAATCAAGCCCATATTCGTGCAAATGTCTTACATGATCATTTATTTTATTTTATTTTATTATTTTGTTCTTGTTAGTTTGAGTCGATTATGAATATCGTATGCTTGGAACAAGAATCCGCACTGAATAATCAAGCCCATATTCGTGCAAATGTCTTACATGATCAAGTAATAAGAGCGATATTCATGTTGGAAGTAAGTACCTGCCGGACAATGTCGGCGGACGCCATCTGGAGTTGCGGCGGGAGTTCTTGCGCTCCCTGATGGAAACAACAAAGAAAAAAGAGAGAAAATGCGAAAAAATTGGTCACTATAATATCAGCATGGATGCAGGTGAATGGCACAGGTGCAAAAAGTGCAATCGGTACATTAAACAAAACACGACAATGGTACCTTGCTGGCAGTTCCACCTTTTTGCCTTTGCCTGAGTGAAGAGGGTTTAGTTTGGAAGTGGCAGACCAGAAAAGGTGCCCACCGAAACGGATGATTCAGCGCAAAAAAAAACTTCACAAAAATTGTTTGAAAATTTGAGATGCAGCCGAAACAGGCAGTTTTTGAGGGGTCGGAGGTTGAGAAAAAAAAAAATTCAATGTTGATCCACTGAGTCAGTGCTTAGTGGGACAAGCAGATGCCTAGGGTCTCAAACCAAGGCGGGGAGAAGGAGATGGCCTCGCGAGGTTCATCACGCGGCGAAATCTGGCATGTGCATACTTCGCCCATTCGAAACGAGCCACCAGATCCAGAGGACAAAGAGTCGGAGGAGGATTATGTTGAGGTTCACATTCCAGGCGTTGTAAATAACTATGTGAGTCCGGGTTCGAAGGACGTTTATGGAGCTCTTTATGATGACGACATTGTGTATCCTGCTTGGAGATATCCCCGTTGCACCAACTGCTGTGCTATGAAAATCACCGAGGCTGTTCCAGGTCTCTCCATCTCTGATCTACGACCACTACTACTAACTACTACTACTACTACTACTACTACTACTACTACTACTACTACTACTACTACTACTACTACTACTACTACTACTACTACTACTACTACTACTACTACTACTACTACTACTACTACTACTACTACTACTACTACTACTACTACTACTACTACTACTACTACTACTACTACTACTGCTACTACTGCTACTACTACTACTACTACTACTATACTACTACTACTACTACTACTACTACTACTACTACTACTACTACTACTACTACTACTACTACTACTAGGCCTAGGCCTTCGGTTTAATGAAGTTAACAATTTAACCTCTGGTCGATCCATACAAATCGTTAGCTCAAGAGCTATTGATTTAACTAGATGGTGACCTACGTCTCAAGTTATTAAAGGTAATGAGAAATTATTAAAATATTAAAGTATTAAAATAAAATGACTTAGATTAAAAATATTAAAATAAAATAATAATAATAATAATAATAATAATAATAATAATAATAATAATAATAATAATAATAATAATAATAATAATAATAATAATAATAATAATAATAATAATAATAATAATAGGCTTCCTCAGACTATAGCATCAGATCCAGATCCTGGACATGTGCCTCCATTAATAATAATAATAATAATAATAATAATAATAATAAT
>WBZZ01005352.1:102500-150000 GCA_019918135.1 Paulinella micropora
AAAACTTCATAAATCTGCTTGCCATGCTTTCCCCTACCTTTCCTACAAATCATATATCAATGTTCTGGCAGCTTTAGATCATGATTGTTAGAGTAAATTTTTTTATACTGTAATTCAAAATCAAATAATTCGCTGACTCTTTTCAAAAATTGGCGCCGCCGCCGCCGCCTGTGGACTGTTTTGGTATTGCTGTTGACATTCAAGACAACAACAAAAATTAGTTTTTCATTTTTGTGTCAGATTTTCATTTTTGTGACAGTTTTTCATTTTTGTGACAAAAATTCAAATTTTCAAATTTAACTGTAACATTTCGCGAAAATTTACGATATTTTGCGGACGAATATAGCAGTTAATTTGAAAAATTCAAATTTTCACTCAAAATCAAAATTCCAACCAAAACTGAAATTCCAACCAAAACAGAAAAATCAATTTTTTTTGTTGTCTTGAACGTCAACAGCAATATTAATAGCTATAAGAAGGACTTATGCACAACATTATCCCCCCATCGCTTCCTTCAAGCACGGTTGGCCCGGGGCGCCGGTTGATAAGAAAATGAAATCTTATTAACTTAGTATTATTAATAAAATCCAAGCTTTCGCTCTGGCACAACCTAGCGTTAATGACTACCTCGCGATGCTATAGACTATCAGACAGCACATATACGACATCAACAATGTAGTAAGGTAGAAATCATAAAGTCAGTATGGTGACGAACGCATAACTATACTACTTGTGACACTGTTGAACTAGAGTTATGTAACGCGGACAAATGAATATATGATTATCAACGATACAGATGATGTTTCAGTATATGTGAGAATGTATAAGGAATACATCATGATTGCGTAAACGCAATTGTATTAATATTTGATATATCAAGACGAACTCGACATATCAAAGTACGCATGCAATCCATAAAGAATTTATTAGAAACAAGTTTAGTTCTTAGTAATATGCAAAAAGAAAATATGTGAAATATATACATGTGAGTAAATAAAGTAGTCACAGTAGTATCTGTTTCCAAATCCAGGGCCGCCCGATTTGGGTGCGCCTTTTCCAACACCTTAAAACCCTCCGGCTCCTGCAGTTGTTGCTCCTCGTCCTTCTTGGAACTGACCATTATGTTGCCCACCATCGGCAACTGCCGCCATGGAAAACATGGTTCTCCCATTTCTCCGGTTTCCTCTCCACATTCAACGCCGCATTCCATTCGTATTCCTCCAGGTGGTCCCTCGCGCATTGATCCCCATGTTCCTTGCAACACTCCCGTGGTTTGTTGCTAGCCGCTTCATGAAGCCGGAGGTGCCTCTCGTACTCCTGTTTATCCCCGCCCCCACTCGTGCGAAACTTATATGCCGTCGACATTTCAGCCGCATAGACCATGCCATTTATCGGCTTCTTATATATCCTCAAAATCCGGCTCCCTCTCTATCTTCTCCAAATCTATGTGCCCCCAAACTGTCAAGACCGCCGCCGCAGTGGTGAGCCCGAATCGTGTCAGGTTCATCCCCTTTTTCTTATCACCATCCCAAATCGGCTTGACCGTAAACACCTTAGGTGCCTGGTGCTTTTTCTGTTCCGGTTCCCTCTTTTCTTGAGAAGCACCGTCCGCCTCCGTTCCCCCCTGACCGTGATTGATGATCGGCCAAGAAATTCTCCTTCCCCTTGATGTATTCTATTTGGAAGTCGTACTCAGACAACTCCTGTTGCCACCGCGCCAAACGCCCCGTTTGGTCCTGCGACATTAACCACCGCAGGTTGTTATGATCTGTCCTCACCTTCGTTTCCTTCGCCCCACAAGTATTCCCTCAACCGCTTGAACCCCCAGACAATTGCCAAAGCCTCTCGTTGCCTTGTGCAATATTGCCTTTCCGCGCTCGAAGTACCCTCCCCCCCTACGCATCCGTATCCAGAATAAATTGGCAACCTCAGTACCGTTCCATCTTCCACCAACGGATCTTTCAGGATCGTATCCCGCAAGTCCTTTATGGCTGCCTTGACATCTTCCCCCCACTCATCCGAGTTTGCCCAGTCCCCCTTGTAGCTCTTCATGTGCTTCCGAATGGGCTCCGCCCGATTGGCAAAATTCGGAATAAACTCTCCATAATATTGTGCCAACGACACGAACGAATGTAAGTCCGATTTGTTCTTCCGACCGGCATCGGTATTGCCGCCAACGCGTCTCTCTTCTTAGCCGCGATCGTGCATGTGCCATTGTCAATATCATATCCCAGATATTGGATCCGTTTTTGCAGAAAATGGCACTTCTTGGGATTGAGTCGGAACCCAAACGCCTCAACCCGCCGCATGATGTCCCTGAGATGTTCCATATGCTCCTCTACCGAGTTTGAGTATATGATGACATCACCCAAGTACGCAAAAGCATACGTGGATGTATCGCCATGCTTGAAGGCAAACTCTTCATCGCGGAATTTTGCCCCCAGCATCTCAGTCATCGCCTTCTGGAAGATCCCCGGAGCCACCTTAAGCCCCATCGGCAAAACCTTCCATACATACGTCGTCGTGCCCACCATAAACGCCGTGAGATATCGGCTTTCCTCCGCCAATTGTATTTGCCAAAAACCACTCTTCAGATCCAAAGTGGAATATATCTTTGCCTTCCGTAACGGGCAAAAAGGACGTGTAGTTAATGTATGCACATATATATATATAATAATAATAATAATAATAATAATAATAATAATAATAATAATAATAATAATAATAATAATAGTAATAATAATAATAATAATAATAATAATAATAATAATAATAATAATAATAATAATAATAATAATAGTGCTTCTCTGTCAATGGCTGATGCATTTCTGCACATGCGCCTCCATCGTCTCACCCGTGAGGGGAGTACGAAGAATTGACGATAAGCTCTAATGACACCCCCGCAAGGGCAGTTCCAACACTTCCAGACGGGCCGGTATGTTCAATGAAAATACTGGTCCAGAAATAGACCGGTATGTTCAATGAAAATACTGGTGGCACCGACGGGAATCGAACTGGCGACAGGGCCCAGATGGTAGAACTTGACCACTGGGCTATCACGGTGTCCAATAATAATAATAATAATAATAATAATAATAATCATAGTAATAGTGCTTCTCTGTCAATGGCTGATGCATTTCTGCACATGCGCCTCCATCGTCTCACCCGTGAGGGGAGTACGAAGAATTGACGATAAGCTCTAATGACACCCCCGCAAGGGCAGTTCCAACACTTCCAGACGGGCCGGTATGTTCAATGAAAATACTGGTCCAGATGATCCCGGTATGTTCAATGAAATTACTGGTGGCACCGACGGGAATCGAACTGGCGACAGGGCAATAATAATAATAATAATAATAATAATAATAATAATAATAATAATAATAATAATAATAATAATAGTGCTTCTCTGTCAATGGCTGATGCATTTCTGCACATGCGCCTCCATCGTCTCACCCGTGAGGGGAGTACGAAGAATTGACGATAAGCTCTAATGACACCCCCGCAAGGGCAGTTCCAACACTTCCAGACGGGCCGGTATGTTCAATGAAAATACTGGTCCAGAAATAGACAGTATGTTCAATGAAAATACTGGTGGCACCGACGGGAATCGAACTGGCGACAGGGCCCAGATGGTATAATAATAATAATAATAATAATAATAATAATAATAATAATAATAATAATAATAATAATAATTTTATATATATATACATATGTATATATGATACTTCCTTTCCCGCCGTTGTCTCCCCCTAACGCCATTTAGTACAAATAAGTGGTATCGCCAATCATAATATGTGACAATCGGCATACACTCATGTAAGGTATACATCCGTTCACTCGCACGCATTGTGCAAACACAAAACAGCAACATGAGCAATGTATACACTTAAGACGGTAATGATATGTAGTATCACTAATCATAACACGTACATTAATGTACAACAGATAAGAGAAAAGATAACAAGGAAGTAGATCATATATAGTATCTATGCATGAGATATGTAACTACGTTATGCGTACATTCAATCATCACAAATACACCAACAAGTCATCCTAGGATGACAGACTAGGGGAAGAGATACCATAATCGGAGGACTAAGAAGACTATTTAACAAATACAATCTAGGTAGATAGACTTATAGCTCCAAAACGACATCATATATATATATATATATAATATATATATATATATGTGTGTGTGTGTGTGTATGTACATATATATATATATATGTACATACACATATATACATATACATATCCACGTAAACACCCAATACCATATTGAAGGACATATAGAAAACAGACGCTTTCTTTTGACGATGCTGTGAAGTCGAGAATAATACGAGGGGAAAAGAAGAGAGAGAGAGAGAGAGAGAGAGAGAGAGAGAGAGAGAGAGAGAGAGAGGAGAGAGAGAGAGAGAGGCAACGACAGAAGAAAGAGTTCATGTAATCCTAAGACCACCAACTGAGATGAAATGTAAATTTAGCTGATTAATAAAGTGACTCCTGAGTAGCCTATCACTAAGCTAAGAACTCATGATCTCAGCTCTCAGAGACAACAGAAAAGCTCAGCACTAGGGCAGCCTGACGATGCTAATACTTGCTCTCTGCCATCACATCAAAGGGTCTATCACCAAATAATGGTCATTATCTCTTGCCACAGACTATGTCTCTATCATGTTTATGGTTCGTGCAACACACACATAAAATTCTTTTTAATACAAACACGGCACTAGGATAAGGGTAAAACATAAAGACAATGCATTAAGAATGGATGATAGACTTAGCTATAGGACAATCACAGGATAGGAAGGCATAACGACAACGTACACATTATGTCCAAGCCACTTCTATCTGTCCATCACACTACCCTAAACTAACATCCAATACTTCATGCAATATCATTCCACTACAGCAGCTATTCCTTAATCCCCCATACTGCAATAGAGAAAGACAGTAATAAGGGAGAAAGCAGAATAATGATGTGTCACGTTATAGACAAACATCAGATGACAGACAAAACGAAGACAAAAGATGTAAGTATGTAACAACAATTGAACTACACAAATGAATACACGACACTAAGTCAAAGGACAAGTAGTTCAATGTTATAGGTACACACATCGACATACAAAATGTAAAACTAACAACAGACCAAACCATAACAGGAAGTAAAAAATTTAATGGGGCAAGCACTACGATAAAATATCTAACTTCAACACAAACGGCTGATTTTAATAATCAAGTTATCATTAATGGTGGAAATCTAACATATAATGGGGCTCGGATATTAAACCAAAATGGAGGAGATATATTCTTTTCACAGACATCAGATGATTATCAATATTTCTTATTTACTCTAAATACTGCTAGAAGTGGAACCGCGAACCAAAGAGGTTATGTATTCACTAATGTAGCATTTGATGTAAAAGGAGCAGGTCTTTATATTTCAAAACTTTCGGATAATAAAAGTGCTTCATCTGACATTGTCCGTTTTAACAATGCTGGTGGTATGCGATTTTATGGGGACTTAGATATGAACTCAAACAACATAACAAGTGCTGGAACAATAACGGGAACAACAATTACTTCAACTGCTGGCATGACTACAACAACAATTTAACGGCGAGCGATAAAATAACAACTGCAATAGACAAACCGATAATCATAGGCAAATCAACAACGGGAACAGGAGCAACAGGAGGTTTAGAGTTGTATGGAACGACGAACAACATTGCGGGGGCACATATACAGGCAATAACGACGGCGGACATCTATCCAGTTTTTCAAAATCTCAACTGGTCACACGACAACATATCCTTAAACTTTGATTCTTATTGGGATGGCACTAACTGGAAATCAAGTAATGCTGGTTCAAATTTCCAAATATCAAAAGGAAACAATAAACTCGCTTTTAGCTACAAATCAGGAATAGCAGCAGGAAGCAATATACCATGGTCTGAGGCGATGAATATAAGCACAGCAGGACTAATAACGGCAAATGCGGGGAAATCAACAACAACATTAACAGCAAGTGGATTAATAACGGCGAATGCGGGAATTACATATTCTGGGGTGCTAACGACCACAACTAATAATGGAGCGAAAACAGGAATTCAAGGACAAACAGAAGGGACGAATGCGAGAGGAATATTTGTATGGGATACTGCTGATTCAAACTGGGGGATTTATATGTCTCAGTCTGGAGCAAATAAAGCATTAAATGGAGGAACAGCACCAGCAGGAGGAGTAGGAGGAGGATTAACTTCTTATGCTTTTAGATTTAGAGTGAATAATTCTTCAACGAGTGGGTTCATATGGGAGAATAGTTCAAATACTGCTTTAATGTCTTTGAAAGCAAGCGATGGACAATTATGGGTATTGTCTAATCCAATTCAATATTCAGACAGGAGAAAAAAAGTAGATATAAAGGAATGCTTAGGCTTAGATTTTATTAATAAGTTAAATCCAGTCTGCTATCGTATGATTGATGATAAAAAAAATGTAGGACTGGCTTAATAGCACAAGAATTAGAGGACATACTAACAGAAATGAATATGCTAGATTTTGGCGGTTTTATAAAAGAAACAATTATGGTTCCGTGTCCAAAGCAAAGAAAAGAATGCGAATTGAAAGGTGTGAGTGTTAATCCAGAAGATGTTAAATGTGTTGATAGTGGTGATGTCGGTTATGGTATAGGCTATTCTGAGTTTATTGCACCATTAATTAAAGCGGTTCAACAATTATCAGAAAAAGCGATTAATTTAGAAAAAGAAAATAAAACTTTACTTAATATATTACAAGACCAAGCAAACCGATTAGCAGAAATACGAGCAGTCGTTTTCCCTTGATATTTATCAACTTCACTCTCATTCGCTTCGTCATTCTCGTTTGTTGATAAATATCTTAAAAGAATAATATTTTCTAATAAAAAACGATATTTTAGAATAAGAGAGAAATCTGTCGAAGACAGATAGAATCGCAATTCTAAAATGTCATGCCCAACAATAATACAACTAGACTTCACAGACCACCGCCTATTATGGATATGGATGGCGAACTAACTCCCGAATTAAAGTCTCGTGTTCTTGAAGTAGAACTAAAGACTGAGGAAGAAAAAGTAGAGCACGAATTGGAAGATAACTGGAATTGTTGTTGTATAAAAAATAGGCCAACCGACAGTCGACTTATTAAATACTTATTTCAAATGGGTATCATTATCGCCATTATAACCCTTTGTATCGTAAGGCTATCTGAAAAGAACTTACCTTGTGAGGTTGCTAATACTTATGTCGGAATTTTAACACTCTTGATTGGAATATGCCTTCCTTCACCTTCTAGTTCAAAGAAATGATATTTATCAACTACACTTTCATTCAATGTTGAATTTTCATTTAAAATTCAACATAACGCTCATTCTCGTTTGTTGATAAACATCGAAAACAGACTAAACAATAAAAATGGTAGACGATGTTTTAGAATAAGCGAGAAATCTGGCGATTAGCCAGATAGAAGCGCAATTCTAAAATATCAAAGAAATGAACACTCGTATAAATGTATTTTATACCAAGAACTATCGCCGGCACAGATTAACGACAGGGCTTCATCAAAACTCACGCACCAGTCGCTCATTGGTTTATAAAAGCATTTAAATTTAGTTTCTATTCCTTACTTTATACAATAAGCACACGCATCTCGCTTTGTTTGATTTATTCTGCTATAAAAGTCGCAGGCAGTCCGCGAAATAGCCGAGCACACTAACAAGAATGTTGATACAGGAAATTTAGCGGGAAGAATTGTTGTGTGTTTGGAGTTTTTGGCTTAGAATATAGGATGCAGAAAATAAACAATGTCAAGGTGAAACCAGTGAAACAGGATGGAACCGGAGACAAAAAGCCAAGGGTTACAAGTTGTTTAATGAAGCCTATGCCAATATATTTCTGCTTGCCCGTAAGAAGAGCGGTAAAACGACAGCACTCTTTGAAATACTGAAACGGACAGCAGACAGAAAAACCCGTATTGTCATTATCGCTTCAACGATACACAAGGACTACATTTATAAAGCAATGGTAAAGCATTTTAAGAACAGGGGAAACCCAATGGCAATATTTACATTTCTTAAATCAGATGGTGTGAATGTCATTGATTATGAACTTGACAAACTGAACAGACATGACGAGCAACACGAAGGCGAAATTAAACAGGACGCTAAAGAACCGATGGAGAAACCGCAATTTTTATGCTTTGGAAAAGAAAAGAAACAGAGCGCCGCGGAGGCACCAAAAGAACGACCAAGTAAGTATATTTCGCCGGAGGTTGTTTTTGTTTTGGACGATTTAGGAAGTGGATTGAGGGACAAGTCCGTGAGCGATTTGTTAAAAAAGAACAGACACTATAAGAGTAAGGTGATTATGTCAAGTCAGTATCTGAACGACCTACGGCCAGAAGCCATTAAGCAGTTAGATTATTTATTAATCTTTCCGGGTCAGTCTCAGGACAAAATGGAACTCGTGTATAAACACTTAGACTTATCTTTTGATTTTGATTATTTTCTTCAAAAATATCACGAAGCAACAAAGGAACGATTTAATTTTCTTTGTGTCTCAAGTGTTGATGATGAGTTAAGAAAAAACTTTGCCTACCGCATGCGATAATGATATTTATCAACTACACTCTCATTCGTTGATATTTATGAGCATCGCTTTCATTTACTACGCTCATTTTCGTCGCTCATAAACATCGAAAACCGATTTATTTTAAAACAATAAATAAAAAAAACGATGTTTTAGAATAAGCGGTAGTGCGACAGCACGAAGCGCAATTCTAAAATATCACGCAATTCTAAAATATCAAAATAATATTTTTATAATTATTTTTTATGTATATTATATGCCAGTATCACCAGTGATAATTTCACAACCATCAGGATATAACATCGGATACAATCCATCAATGCCACAGAAGGGAGGAAAAAAGAAAACCAAGAAGAAGAGTGGGCAAAAGGGAGGAAAGATAAACTGGGCTAAGGTCGGGAAAACCGCATTGGCTGTGAATAAGTTCCTTCGCGATAATAAGGTTATCTCTAGGACTGCTGGAACATTGAGTAGCATTGGGGTGCCTTACGCAGGTAGTGTTAGTGCTACAGCATCAAAACTCGGATATGGTAAGCAACGAGGAGGGGCTGTAAAGTTTCATTAAATGATATTTATCAACTTCACTCCTATCTTGCTAATCGCCAGATTTCCCGCTAATCTCAAACATGTTTGAGATATTGATAAATATTGATTACCATTATTTTTTGCTAAAATAAAAAAACGATGTTTTAGAATAAGAGAGATATCTGACGATCAGTCAGATTGAGCGCAATTCTAAAACTTCAAATGGTCACTAAAACAAAAAAAAACAAGGAAACCTAAGGTAAGACCCCCACGAGTGTATAGAAATAAGAGTGGGAGACCTTATATTATCCAGAAGGGTAAAAAATATTATCTTAATTTCGGTAAGAAAACAAATGATTTAAGCACATTACAAATCGTTAAACTTTTTATGAAATATATTGGTAAGCCAAAGTCGCAAAGGGCTAGTCGCAAACCAAGAGAAAAAAAATCAAATCTGATTTCAATCGTCTTGAACACGAGAACCGAAACCAGATACAAAGCAACTTACAAAAGAAATATGAGTTAATACATGACGAGGAAGAAAAGGAAAAGAAGAAAAGGGAGGATTTAGAAGAGGAGAAGAAGAGGCAAGAAAGAAAAGACATAGCCGATGCGAAGGAACAAAAAGAAATAAAGGACAGGGAACATAAAAAACAACTGGCAGAGATTAAGGAAAGACAGGAAGAAAAGGATAGGGAACAGAAGAAGGAACAGCGACTTATTCAGGAACTAAATGCTGAACGACTACATAGACAGGGATTATTGACGGCACAAGTCACACCACCAATTATAGCGAAACCGAATCCCCCTTCAACGATAAATAAACCAAAGAAAACCACAACAACATCTTCCCCAAAAATAACTGATATAACTGACAAAGTAAATAAACAAGAAAAAGATTTGGAAGAAGAAAAGAGACGAAGAATTATTGATGAAATGTTCTCTGAGAAAACGAGAAAAAACGTGTCAAAAAAATGAAAAATCATACAATAATAAATCACCTTCAAAAAGCAGGCATTAATATCCTTATAATAAAAAACAAAGGTTCAAACGACTACGCCACTAGTTTAAAGAGATGGTTATACAGACAAAAAATCACTGAAAACATATCATCGGCAGAAGATGGATGGGATAAGCTAGAAGATTTACAACAAAAATGATTGCTAAAAATGAAAGCAAAAGAAGGAAGAAAAAAAAACTCCCGTAAATAGCACTCTATCGCCAATAGACCCGCCACGTTTTGAAACTTCGGATGCTAAACAACTTATATTTGAAATGACAAATCCACAACCAGCGGAGACACAACCGACAGATGTAGCACCACCCCCGAGCACAAGTTCTGCGGAGCCACAGCCAGAGGTGCCACAGCCAGAACAACCACAGACAGACGAGCAACAGCCACAGCCAGAAGAGCAACAGGGTGAGGGGCGGGGACTAATGACTAATGAAATAGACGACATAATGAAAAAATATGGATGGTATCTCGGAGCGATAGCGAGCGATGAAATCAACAAGTTGAAGCCAGGACGCAGAAAACGATACGGATTTATTATGAATTTGGACAATCACAAGCAAGCAGGGTCTCATTGGATCGCAGTATGGATAAGTCTAGATAAAGACAGGAGTGTTGAAGTGTAGGATCCTTTAGCACTTTATGAGCCAACAGAAGACTTTCAACAACAAATGAAACGGCTAATTGACCGAAGTAATCCAAATAGTTATTTGTTACTGAAGGTTAATCAAGTAAAACAACAATCAAACACCTCAGACACGTGCGGTTGGCATAGTATGAGGTTTTTAATGGAGCGGGCGAAAGGAAACAGATTTAAGTTTGCTAGTGGATATACAGACCTAAAAGAAGAAGAAGCGGAGAAATTAAAAAGCACAGAATGGGTATGGCTTTGACACCTTTTTATGAGCATCGCTTTCATTCAATGTTGAATTTTAAATGAAAATTCAACATAACGCTCATTTTCGCCATAGTTTCGATGTGTCGAAACTATATTCATAAACATCGTAAAAAAATAACATATTTAATAATATAGGAAACGATATTTAAAACCGCACGAAAGTCGAAGACGAAAGTGCGGAGTTTTGAATATCAATGGATTATAAAGGCGGTCGCGCAACGGGTATCTATAACATAAATAGTAAAAATAGGATAACAGGCACGGACTCAGACTTTACACACGAAGTTAATATGAAGGGGCTAGACAATCCCACACATTGTAAAATACTTCATATGTATGTGCCGAAGTCGTATTATTCGGTGGCTTCACCATATAATACTTTTACACTTAGCGAAGACGGGTATGAGGCTTTAATTACGATACCTGAGGGAAACTACACAATGAACAACTTAAAAAATAAACTGGCCGAGGTGCTAACCGCAGACAGTCCCAACCATTACACATACACAATAACGAGCAACAATACAAACACTAACCCTGAAGATGGAAAATTAACATTCAGTGTGTCAGAGAATAAAGGAATTCAACCGCGGTTTATATTTGATGGTGATACACGTATTCACGAAGTTATGGGGTTTGATAGAAATTCAACAGCCTTCTTCGTCAATAATAACCTAAGGTCGTAGAATGTCATAATATTGATGGGCGAAAAAAGATTGTATCTACAAAGCGATATGGTGGGGGAGGGTGATAACCACGTATTACAGGAGATATACACGGCGAATGAAATTCCATTTGGAGCCATTATATACGACGGAAGTGGGTCTGAGTATGGTAAGAAATTATCAACCAGTTCAAATAATGTATATAGGTTTTATCTTACAGACGAAAGCGATCAGGCTATAAATCTTAATGGGTTAGGTATTGTTATGACATTATTAATTTACAGAGAGACTAATTATTTTAATTTATTTACATCATTTTTCAATTTGTCAAAGGTGAGGTAGTGATTTATAAATATTTATTTTAATATTTAATTTTTTTCTACATAAATATATTCTGGTGAATTAGTTAATTTTCACAACTTCCAAAAAAAACCTGAAAACAAAATGCCCACACAACACGGAGGCGAATTGGACTTTTCTAAAACTGACTACATCAGTGCTTCTCATCGTTTGAATAAGCTCGCCCCTCGTGAGGGTTCTGGAACATTTGAAGTCACCACTGCTGGTGGACAAGAACGAAGCTTTGATCTTATTGGCCGACCTTTTAATCTCGCTCGGTCTTATTTGAGTTTTACTTATACAATGAGAGCGGCTCCTGCCAACACTTATACTAGAATTTTTATGGACTGCCTTTCACAAATTAGCCAGATACAACTTCAGACCCGTAGCGGTGTTTATCTGTGCGACCTTAACCATCTCAGAATGGTAACTAAGATGCTGTGGAAACCAGAAATGAGCTTGAAGGATTTCCTAGACCTTCCTAACCACGGGGATGCTAGTGGATATGGTTGTATGCTCCAAAAGTGTAATGCTAACGGATTGATTAACATTAGTGCTGTTGAAGCAACTAGAACAGCCTTTCGTGCGGCGGCTGATGCTAATAACGATGTTTCTGCCTCTACTCAGGGTCTATTGCGTGAGCCAGTGATTTCTGCTCGTCGTCATATGATGCTGCTCTAACGACAAGAGTTGGAGCACTATCCGCCGTAAATGTTAATTACAACGAGGCGAAGTATCTTGTGGGAAGTGGAGCAAATGCCGCTTTGGCCATTAATGTTAAATTCCTTTGGGTATGATTATTAACACTATTTTTCGCACTTGATAAGACTATTATGCTTCCAGAAATTTTGACTATGCGGATTGTGTGGGGTGCTACTGACAGAATCGGTTATACGGTGACGAATGGTGCTGCTACTTGTATTAGCACTGCTTATCTTGCCGCACTAAATGCTAGCCTATGGCTGTATCTGCTGATGTCACAAATCTTGCCTTGTTTCTTGCGGTTGAAACGAACCCCGATGTTATTCATCAATTCAACAGAAGATTGCTAGCCCCGAAGGTATGAGCTTCAATATTGATTATCCATATGTTTACAAGAATACCACACCCTCAAGCTCATCCCAAAATATTATTATGCGATTTGACAGAGGCCACGGTCGCCGTTTGAAGAAGATTTATCACTCTGTTTTTAACACCGAAGAAAGGAAGAACACAGCTTATGACAACGATAACCGTTCCGCCGTTAAGATTACCAATTTTTACACTACTCTAGACGGCGCCCGCCAGCAAGATTTCAACATTGACTGTACAACTGAAGAAGACTATATGTACCTGAAGCCAAAGATTGAGGGTTCTGCCTTGTTGAATAACGATGTGTATAAATACAACTGGTTCTGGGGTGATACCTGGGATAATACCCGCCCGCTATGGAGCAAGGATCAAAATGAAATCAGTGGTTTAAGCCTTGATACTGAGCGACGATGGGAGTTTATTGCGACCACTGCGACTGCTGCCTACAACCATTACACTGTGGCAATCACTCAGCGGGAGGTTCAGGTTAAGGCGAATATGATTACAATTAGTTAAGAGGTAATTATTAATTTTGATAGTTAATTTATTTTTTTGATTATATAGACCTACAATGTCCCACCAGAGAAATTTGGTCGCACAAAATCCCCACGGAAAGATTGTAAATGTCAAAGTCGGGCATGATGGGTTTCTTGAGACTAATGTTGAAAAAACAGCATTTGGCGAAGTAGCAACATCACAATACACACCGATTATACAAGAAACATTTATGTATAATGTAAATACCTCTAAGTGGAACACAAGCACTAACTAATGCTACATTAGAGCAAAAGAGTGCTATGGCATAACTAACAATACAGGCAGTTGGAGGTTCAAAATTATTCATTGAAACAAAAAAGAAAATTAAATATCGTGCTGGTATGGGTGCATGTGTCAGATTTACTGCTTTGTGGAATACACATGAAGCAGGCGGATATTCATCTTATGTAGGTATTGGTGATTCCTTCTTAACGGACGGATTTTTCTTCTCAAGAGAAAATGGTGTAATGAATATACCAATTAAACAACGCCACTGTCATTACCGAGGTTAAACAAAGTCAATGGAATGTAGATAAAGCAGATGGAACAGATTTACTTACCAGCCATTGATTTCAGTAAGGGTAATGTATTTCAGATTAAATATCAATACTTAGGTTTCGGTCAGATATCATTTTATATTGAAAATCCAAACACGGGGCTATTTCAACTAGTCCATGCTATACGATATGCTAACAGCAAAACTGCTACATCTCTTAATAATACTACTTTACCATTCTTGGCTTCGTTATCCGTTGCTAATCCACAAATCCAAAACCTTAGAATTGCCCGTGTTGGGTGCTTCATTGAAGGAACTGAAATCATAAGAGGTATTCCATTTATTTATGAAAGAACAGCGAATACGACGAATGTAGCAACTCATGCTTTTACTATGAGGAACAATATTATTATTATTGGAAACACTATTGCTAATTATAGTATAGTGTATCCTAGACGGCTAAATGTCTTAAATACAGATGGTAAATCTGGTGTAATAATTAAAGTAATAAAAATGCTACCCTTACTGGTGCAGTCTATGCTGAAAACAATACTAATACAAGTCTGGTTTCATTTGATACTACCGCAACTATTGCTGGTGGAAATACTATTGCCGTTGTATTTGTTAATACGAATGATGCTCAAAGCATAGATTTTAATGATTATGATTTAGATGATATGTTGCCAAGCGAAAGGCTAACTATAACAGCACAGGCTACTACAAATCAGACTATAAGTATTCAGTATGCTTTTACTTGGTTAGAAGACCCGTGAAAGCGAAAAAAATATAAAACTAAGATTTCTCAAATAACTAGTGCCTTTTTTAAATACTTGATAAACTTATTTTCTAACTTCATTCATTTCTTCATTTTTTCTAGAAATGAAAGTACGCATGCTACATCACAAAATTTATCATCATCGATTGAAACTGATAATTCATTTTTTTTCTTACACTCTTTACAAGGAGTTTCTATATATCCTTCGTCTGTAGCATTCGCTATCTCTTCACCTACATTAGCCTTTATTTCGGTAATTCCAGTCTCTTTTAAATCAGTCGCTGTAAAAGGAGTGCTCTCTTCTTTGTCAATCACATTTTGTAATGTCGCAAATGTTGATTTGTCTTGCAAATCAACATTGGAAGGAAGAATGACTTCTACATTATCCGCTGTATCATGGGGCTTGTATTGCTCATAGAAAGATACAATGTCAGGTTTAGTCCATTTAATTGTAGGCTTTTTGACATTGCCATCAATGTTCCATTTTTCAATTTCATTTAAGTAGTCTTGCTTGGTGTTCAGGTCGCACATTGTTTGTTTATATATTATTAATATTATTTTTTAGCAAAATAATTTTATTGTAAATATTTTTTTACTTCACTTTTAATGTCTGTAAATTTATCAAACCAAGGCTATTTCATAACCCATTCAAGATATGGCTTATCAATGCTAGCAATATCTGAAACCTTCTTCCCGCGATACTTACCGAACGGGAAAACATCGGTTGGCTTTCCTTCTCTACTTTTTTCGATTGCCTTAATTTCCTCATCAATTATCTGTTGAACATCTCTTACTGAAAAGAATTCCTTATTCTTCTCAATTGAAAGTTTTCCAAATTTTTCACATAGTCTAGTGAGGGTGGTCATTGGTCTATATATAGACTGGTAAAAAAAAATTATGGAAAAAATTAATTACTTAATATTATTAAATTTTAAGACGTGATTTGATATCCGTAAGGGATACTATCATTATCTGAGTAGAAGTATCGCCCACACCATCGCGATTTATTAACAACTTTTACGACATTCTTTTGGTGTTGTATGCTAAAATGTTCGATGTGTTGCTGTTTGCTGTTTCTGCTCGCGTGTATCTTCTTCATTATGCATTCTCTTGTGTTTGTTAGGCTTTCGCCCTTGTCTATTAATTCATATGAAGCGGAATTTAATTTCTTTAAGTCTAAGCCTTTACCTCTGAAATGGAAGTGTGTTTCCTTATCATCCTTCTTTACATACTCCAACATATATAACTTAGGTGCTATCCACAAACCTTTTATTATTTTACAATTTTTCCCGAGGTCATCATCCATGCATCCGATATTTTTATCACCAAACCTTTTAATTCTTTCAATGTTATTCACATGTGATTGAATGCTGTCAGTATCGGTATAATAATAATCATTGTCGGGGTTGTTGTCTGGATTAGCCTCTGTCATATACTTATACATAATCCGTCTGCTGTATGCTAATATGAATGCCCCATAATGTGTAGGCTTTGTTATTTTTTCTTCCTTTTCATGTTCGTCTCGTGGAATACCAGAGATAAGCCAAAGTTCGTCATTGAATTTTTCAATATCGGTTATAACATGCTTAGCCCAGAATTTCCAATACTCATGATTTTTGTATATATACAAATTTGCTCACGGTGTTTATTGGTCTCTGGATGATTTTGCCGTATAAAGCATTCATAAACAACTTCGCTAATAAATATTGTGGAGTGCCTTCTTTGAATTTTGTTTTTTCTTGAATAAGTCCAATATATAATCTTTGAATACTGGTTTTGCTTCTTCTGTGTAATAGCCACTATTAATTTTTACTTGATATCCCAAATTAATCATATCTTCAATATCAACAGATGTGAGCAATTGGTCTTTCATGTCTCTTAACTCCCATTTCAAACATCCTTTATCATCTCTTTGTGGCACCCGCGGATGTAAAAGGGTTTTAGGGCATACATAATCAACATTATATATTCCCATTCTTCCTGTCATCTCTCCTTCACACTCTTTGATTTCACCCGTCATAAATAACTCTAACATAGCTGACGAATAGAGTGAGATAACATCCGCATTCAATAAGATAATCAACAATCTCATCAAAACTTATTTCACCTCTCTTATATTCTTCATATTGTTTAGAGATAAATCTTCTTTTACTTGGATAAGTCCTCGCTCCATATACCGCTCTTCTAAAATCTTTTTCCTGTTTTAAATTAGGTAGTTATATCAAATACTTTCCGTCTATCTTCTTTTTCCATAGATTGAAGGTTAATGAAGAAGTAGAGATGAAAGTGGTTAGGTTTGTTTTATGTTCATCAAATGTCTGCTTATTTAGTTTGTCGTGAAGTTCTTTAAGCCCCATAACATCTTTCTCTAAGTATGTTAAACATTCTTTTTTCGTTTCGTCATCCATCTCTTCCCATCGTTTCGCCTTGCTATGGTCAAAGTCGCCCTTTAATACATTACAGCCTAATGTTGCAAGGTTCTTTTTTAGACTTCCCTCTGTGTGCTTACACATATCCCAGAATTTAATGTTCTTGTATTCCATAGAAATAATAGCCCCATTATTTATTAATGGTGTTTCTTTTATCTTTCGTTTGATAAATTCATTTTGAAAGAAGTAGTGGTCAAATTTACTACCATTAAAGGCATTAACATATAATGTCGCCTTAGGATTTCGCTCCTTTAATTTTTCGGCATATTCAAGAATTATATCAAGAAATTCAGATATGCAATTATCGCCAGCTGCATATTTAAAACCGATATCAGCGATTGTGTAGCCAGCGATATAAGGAGTGTGTAATTCATATGTGTTCGTAAATGTTTCAGGGTCATAATGAAATAGCTCGTCCTGATTGTTATATTTCATTTCTTTGAATGAAGTTAATAATGACCTTACCTGTTTATCCTTTTGTCTGAGTTTTGCTTTCGCATATGAAACCCTTTTATTATTACAATTGTGCTTATTGTAATAATCAGTGAAGCAATTTGGACATTTATTTTTATTTCTTTTTACGAAACCCGAGTAATGTCATTTTGCTAAATAACAAAGCACATACGCAGTAATTAAGGGGTCTGTAAAGTTTTTAAAGGTTTGTTTTGAAGGTGAGTCTGTCATTTCAAAATATTTTCCTTCGATACAATACTTTTTCAATATTTCAAATCCTACTGAAAAAGGTATGTATGAATTAGGTTCTAGATTGAACTCATTTCTGATATCATTACATACTTTTTTATTCAGTTTTGACTTTCCTTTCATTGGTAAATTTAATATATCCTTGAAGACATAGAAGAAACAGTTATTATCTTTGCTTCGTGGGTTAATATGAATTCCTTCTGTTGTTTTATGTTTCTTATCACTTCCTGTTTCATTACATCCGCCCCCGTCCTCTTGGATAATTTCAATATTCATGTATTGAATAATTCGGTCATATCCGTTAGCACTAGCTTCAAGGTTTTCTTCATTATATAAAATTATATAGCACGACATAAATCGTCTATATCTTTCAACTTAACCGCATTAAAAGTTTTCCATTTGAAAAACTTACTATCATCAGTATCGGTTATATAACCAAACTTAACATGAAGGCTCGCTTCTCCTGTCAAACCTTTACTTTTCGCATCCTTTACTGCTCTTATAATTGTTAGTTCAATCGCGTCCATGTCATAGAAGTTAATATCAAGGTCTCTGAATGGGTATGTATATCCGTTTATCCCTCTGTTCTTTATCGCTTTTAGTTCAACAACCTTATATTCCCTCTGTTTAGTCTCCCGTGTCTTAGTTTCCCTTAAATTCGCCTTAGTCTTTAAGAGTTCTACATTTTTCTTTGTTGGTCTTGGTGGTAATGGTGGTGGCATATGATTTATATTGTTGGGAATATAAAATATTAAGAAAAATATTAAATAATTATCTGTTATATTTATAAATAATAATATATTATATCTTAAAATGAAATTCATTTTAATGCTTCCTCCATTCTTTTTAATTTAAGTAAAGCCTGCTTTACCTCTTCTCTTTTTTTCTTTCTTTTTTCAACTATTGCGGTTTTATTTTTATTATAATATTCCATGGCCTTCTGCTTATGTCTTTTTGGGTTTTTTTGAATAAATTCTCTAGCTCTTTTCCGCATTGCTTCCTTTTTTTCTTCTGGTGTCTTGTATATTGGTTTCTACCCATGGTATATATATATAGAAAAAATAATTTTTAACTTAAATTAATAATTATTATGGGATAGTAATTTCTATTCCGTAATGTTTTCCACTTCCTCCGCCATAAATTGAATAATATACTCTTTTTTTTCCTTCAAATTTTAATGAAGGGGCTAAGTTTTTATTAATATAGCCGATATGTTTCCCTCTTTCAGTTTCAACCCTAACTGCATTTTATCAAACTTATTTTCTGGTTCGTGTTTGATGAAAACTTTTTCGTTATTTCTTCGGAGATAAACAATATTATCCTGTCGCCCTTCAAATGAAACACCTACAACTCTTGTCGTCGTCATTTATATCCATTAATATATAATTTGTTTAAAATAAAATTAATTATTATTTATTTTTTTATAATATCTTTCTATATCATCATTTCTTCTAATTATCATAGTACAAGGATATCCATTTATTATAACATCTTGCTTTTCTGCGAAGAAGTCTCTATGTGATTGACTTTTCTCGTGTGTGTATTTACTATATATACCTATTGCTTTACCACAGACACAAGTATATTTATTTTTCCTTCTTTCTTTTAAGTATTCATTTCTCTTTTGCTTTCTAAGTCTGTGTATGTCGTCCATTGTTTTTGTTTTTGAAGTAGTTTATATTTTATATTAAATAGTTTTCTGATTGTGGAATATATTTTTCCTCAGTGCTCTGTGGAGAACTTTTTGGGGGGTTTTCTTTGTTAGTATTGATTTTACGGCAAATGAATAGGAGAAGACAAAACAGAAAATGAGGCGTGAATTTTAGTCATAAAATTCACGACGAGATTTTCTGTATCATCTACTCTACTACTACTACTACTACTACTACTACTACTACTACTACTACTACTGCTACTGCTACTGCTACTACTACTACTACCACTACTACTACTACTACTACTACTACTACTACTACTACTACTACTACTAACTACTAACTACTACTACTACTACTACTACTACTACTACTACTACTACGACTACTACTACTAGTACCTACTACTACTACTACTACTACTACTACTACTACTGCTACTACTACTACTACTACTACTACTATTAATATTACTAGTACCTACTACTACTACTACTACTACTACTACTACTACTAGGCCTAGGCCTTCGATTTAATGAAGTTAAATTTAACTTCTGGTCATCCATACAAATCGTTAGCTCAAGAGCTATTGATTTAACTCAAATTATTAATAATAATGAAAATTAATTATTAAAATATTAAAATAAAATAAGAATAGATTGAAAGTATTAAAAATAAAATAAAAATAAAATAAAGAAGAAAATAACAGTAAAAATGAAATGACATAAAGGTAATATATATATATATATAATATATACATATACATATATATATGAAGTTAGTAAAAAGAAATATAAAAAAGGAGGTAAATATGTTTAAATATAATATAATATTATATATATGTATATATATATATATAAAGATATATAAATATATATATACAAATATATAAATATATAAATATATATATATTATATATGTATATATATAATATATATATATATATATATATATATATATATATATATATATATACGTTGAGGTATTATAATCCTAGTCAGTTGTATATATAACGGTGGCGCTCACAAAAGCTGGAAGACACGAGGTGACTCCCCAAGGGGGTTTGGCTAACCACACTCCGGCTTAGGATGTGATCAACGCTGAACTTGTCCCACACTCAGGTATCATCTGATGATAAGGTGTCCAACGCCCTCTTTAGGCCCGTAGGCAGTGTCATAATTGCTGCAGCTGTAAGAGATACGACTTGAGTTCAGTTTTGAATTCAGCTTTGTAAGAGATGTCTCTCAGATGTCTGGTAGCTTATCCCATTGTGCTTGTGCGGCTCTACTGTACTGACCAGTCTTAGAGTCGTTGTACATGTGTTTCCTTGATGATCGCCTAGTGTTGTAGTTATGAACAGCTGTAATTGGTCGGATATTGTTGTAGTGGAGGGGTAGGAAAGCTTTGAAGGCGGGTAAATAAGGGAGTGTGCATCCATGCATACGCTATATTTATACATGTTACGTATGTTGAGTAGGCGTAGTTTGGCAAAAAGTGGTTTGGTAGGTGTTCTCCATGATTTGAGGCAGATCAGACGGACTATGCGTTTTTGGATGATAATAAGTGGATGTATAATGGTGTTGTATTCATCAGATCCCCATATAGAGATACCATACACAAGTAGGGGGTATACATGTGCATAGTAGAGTTGTTGGAGAATATGGGTGGGAAGTAGGCTGTTCATATAGAGGAACATTTGGACAAATGGTTGAAGGCGGACCACAATAGATTATATATGTTCACGGAATGACAGGTTGCTTTGGATGATTGTACCTAATACTTTTACCTTTCGTTCTTGTTGGAGCCTCTTGCCGTCGATAGTCAAGTCGAGCTGCACATTCTGTTCATGCTTGTGGAAGATGGTGTATGTGGTTTTGGTGGGGTTGGGTACTAGGTTATGTCTGTGGAAGTAACGAACAAGGTTAGTTCTATCAGTTTGTGCTTGTTCTTGGAGTTGCTCTTTATTTTTAGCAGCAATGATGAGTGTGGTGTCATCTGCATATGCAAAGACTACTACTACTACTACTACTACTACTACTACTACTACTACTACTACTACTACTACTACTGCTACTACTACTACTGCTACTACTACTACTACTACTACTACTACTACCACTACCACTACCACTACTACTACTGCTACTTCTACTACTACTACTACTACTACTACTACTTCTGCTACTGCTGCTGCTACTGCTACTGCTACTACTACTACTACTACTACTACTACTACTACTACTACTAGGCTTAGGCCTTTGATTTAATGAAGTTAAGAAATTTAACCTCTGGTCATCCATACAAATCGTTAGCTCAAGAGCTATTGATTTAACTAGATGGTGACCTACTTCTCAAATTATTAAGGATAACGAAAAATTAAATTATTAAAATATTAAAATAAAATACATTGAAAATATTAATATAAAAAAATTAATAAAATAAAATAAAGTAAATTAAAATGACAAAAGGTTATATATATTACATATATATATATATGTATATATACATATATATATGTATATATATACATATATATATACGACGTTAATAAAAAATATTAAATTATGTTAGACTACTATTATTAATATAATAATCTACGATAGCAACTACACTCTATCAGCAGTACTATAGCTTTAATAAGAAAAGGCGCCAACAGAACACGCCACGTAACTTGTGACTTGGCTGGCCGGATCATAAGTAATGGCTCTACCTTACCCTGCCCTTACTACACGTTACTCCGATACGGCCTGCCCTTAACTATTAATTATTAATAAGATTATTAGGCACGGTTCCAACACCCCCCCTGGAAAAAGGTAAATTAAATACTATTAATAATATGTAAGTTACTGCCGGTCCTAACATAAGTTACGACATCTATAACTCAGTATTTTGTGAAACATTGGAAAACACAAACCCAAACATATACCCTTACCCTCACACTCTCCGAGAAGTAATGTTGGGGTTGGCTACCCTCCTATCCACAACGAGTATGCATCAGCTAGAGTACATTGTATTAATAAGTCTTGACTAGACTCGGGCTGCCTCCTGCGAGGAAAGTACCAACCGGCAATCAATTGCCAGGAATACACACACTGCTGTCAATTGATCTCAAAATACTTCCGAGCCCAGGTCAGGAAATGTACCAAAGGACTCTGGATCAGTCAATTCCAGTTTATTCAATATTATTAATAATCATGTGACACTTGCTTGACAGACTACTTGTCCCTTGCGAAACAATGCAAATTCTGAGAACGAGAATATTTCACTGTCAGTGGAATACCAGTTGTGTACCAGTTGGAGTTGCTCAAGTCAGTCTGGGAAAAAAATAAGGTAAAAAGGACGGAAGACTGCTACTTTACCTGGTTTAGATGCTTATTTTTACCTATAATTATTACTAAGCTTCCTATGACTTGGACCGGAAAAAGCGGTCCAGGGGAAAAAAGGGTACTACTAGATATGGGGAAAAAAAGCAATAGTTAACATTTTCTAAAAAGCTAACCGGTAAAGGGAAATAAATTGGTCTGGACGGTTAACAGCAGAACTTGAAAACGTAACAACTACAAGTTATGACAGTTGACAAATAAACGGAAAAATGAAGTAATGGAACTAAAAATAGAAGTGTAAACTTGAAGTATGAACTTGAAGCCTTGAAAGTTAACACAATATTGATAATCATCAGTTCGGTCCGGTACGGTATTCATTCCGATAGCCCCCCCCCCCCCCCACACACACCCCAGACCATAACGGTAGGTTGGAGTTGCGATCGAAACGAATCATAACAGATGATCGACCGATAAATATGTGAATAAGTATAAAAAGAAAATGAATCAAAAAGATTGCAGATGTAGATCAATGCGCGATTTTGTGCGTGCGTATATCAGCGCAATGATCAAGGTAGTATCAGCATGCGGAAGCAGGACATATAGTATAGTATTACCAAACATACATCATTAATAGGAGCGTAGTGCAAACACTATCACTACGTGTTCAACGCGGTAATAGCATTGTGTGACCTGCCTTAGCTGATTCCAATCAAGGTATGAGAATATTACTATCATACAAGCCTGTAAAAGACACTAACTTGTTGAGTGGAGGGGTTATGTGGTAGAAAAAAGAGTCAGTCGGGGATTCAAAAAATAAAAACCACTTGAGTGTCTACTTCGATTTCAAAGTCTTGAAGACGTGGAATTCGTATTTCAAGTCTTACAGTTGTAAGCCTCCCGGGCTTACGTAGACGTTTTAGTTGGTCGGGAATGATGTAACCCTTAAACTTGTTGTTGGAGTTCGGCTTGAACTGGATATTCCGATGTACAACTTGATCGTTTTCGCTGTCGAGCATCATCTTCCAGGAGTTGAGAGGCCGCGTCCATTGTAGGTGCGTCGGTCCTTCTGTAACAGTGCAGTCAGGATGGGTAACCGGTTCCACGTAGACTGGGCGGTATTGCATGTTGGATAGCGAAGTGATGCCTAGCTGGTGGACCCGGAAGTTGTCGCGGTTGTCCGTGGGGTCTTCGTCCATGATCATTCCTACTTGAGTAAGCCATCGTCATTGTGTTCCTTCTTGTCATCATTGTGTTCCTGATCCCGGACCGGGTCGATGGTTTGAGCAGTGTCTGTCGGGGCAGTGTAGGGGCTAAGGTGCGCGATGTCGATCTTGCGGAGGACCTTGTTGGTGTGCTCGTGTCGGAGGCGAAAACTGTTATTGGAGGGTTAAACTTTCCCCAATATGATGTACGGACCGTCGTGTTGAAGAACGGAGGAGGCGGGAACACCTTTGGTGAATTGTTTGGGACGGTAGACAGTGACTCGGTCACCTACCTTCCAATCGGGTAGTTTGCGTCGCCGTTGCTTGTTCTTCTGTTGGTTGTAGGCCTTGCGCGTAAAGGAACGTATTCCTTGATGTACGACGTGACAGCAATCCGGGCTAGGCGGAGAGTGTCGAGTTGGACCGATGTCTGGATGGCCGTCGAGCCAGACTTAGTCATTGCGGCGGTTGACCGGGCCGCGCGTTCAGCGATGACTTCGGGAGCGTCGAAGATGTCGATTGATATACGTGGCTGGGGGCCATCACTCTTTCGAAAGCCGATGAAGTGTTCTGCGAGAACGATAGGGCTGGCATGGCCTTGGGCCAAGCCTTCTTGTCCTTGTCTGTGAGTGCCTGAATGGCGCGGCGGAGGCTTTGGTGCCTGCGTTCTACCATGCCTAACTGATGGTGAGAGTATGGCGCGGTGGTGAGCCATTCGATTCCTGCCATGCTGCAGAAGGCCTTGGCAAGATTGCCACGGAAAGATCCATGATCGTCAGATAGGATGGCCTCGGAAAACCAAAAAGGGGCAAACCCATCGGGCGAGAATGGTCTCTACGGTCTCCTCAGCAGTGGCGGAAACGACTGGAATAAACAGTAGGTAACCTGCAAATAGATCGACTATAGTTAACACGTACTGCTCGAGTACGCCTTCTATGCCTACATGAATATGATCTATGCCTATAGCTTGACCTGGATGGTTCCAGACTAATTAGTTACAGCGGCCATGATTAAGTTTGAGGTGGGCGAGCGAAAGTTGACAAAAGTGGCAATCTCTGAGGATAGTCTCAATGTCGGCGTGCATCCTCTTTCCCGTCAGGTCCGAACCATATGTATCGCTGATGGATATATTGGGCAAGGGTAGGTACCTTTGCGTGGTTCCGGATCAAGTGAGCATGGGAGACAAGCTTGCGTATGAGGGGGTTCGGAACATATATGCGGCGGGAGCGGTCGGGCATGATATGTACCGCTAGGCCTCCCTTGAGAAAGAGGAGAGTATTACCCTGGCCGATAGATGTAGATCCGTCCCAAAGCGGTTTCAAAACGGGATCATCTTTTGCGCTGACTGGATATCCGCGCGCGTGACGCGAGGTGCATGTGATGTGGCATACATATTGAGCATGGCGTGACGATCCAATCCAAATTTATGAACAAGCCACACAAGGTTGTCCTCGAGAAAGACGATCTTGTGGCATGCCAAGACTGTTTCGCGGGAGATGGTCTCACCGTTGGGTACGAGGTGTACCATGTCCTGAGGAACGAGTACAGCAAAAGGCTTGTTGAGAGCAAAAGTTGACGGGCTACTTCCGGAGCGCGCTCCGCGGACGGAATGACTATGGCATAGTCCCATGGGGCCTGTAAGGTCTTGATCGTCGGTGCACCGCGCAAAATTGGACAGTCGTGCTTCTTAAAGCGCGCGTCTAATTGCGGGTGGCTGCCTTCAATCGTGAGCCAAAAGGAGTGTCCACTGGACTGTAACATAGTAGCCAGGATTGTGTCCAGTAGCTGATTCGTCGCTTCGACTTCCCTATTGGAGGGTGGGTTGGCCGGGCGATATACAAGGAATACGAGAGAGGGCATCAGGAAGGAGATTATGTTTACCCTGTCAGTGAACGTATTCCACCTTGAAGCGAATAGTTTGTAGGTGGTCTAGGACCCAGCTAACAACCATCGGGCTTCTGGCGTGGTATTGCCATATGAGCGGGCGATGATCCGTGACGATAATCAGCGGATGATCACTAGCGTCGATATAGTAACGGGATTGCTGGACACCGTACATTATATCGTAAGCTTCCCGAACATATGTGACCCACCGAGATTGAGTATCCGTGAGTTTAAGCGAAAAATAAGAAATTACGGGTGCGGACTTTTCAGGGCAGGAGTGTAGAGCTCCGCCGATGCCGACGATGCTGGCGCCCGTCCGAAGATAGAGCCGCTGCGTCTTTTCGTACTTGGCGAGGATCGGTAGCGATGTCAGAACACGCTTGAGCTTAGCGAAGCATTTAATTTCTTTTCTTTCTCACGGAAGAAGCTGGGTCCCGGGGGCCGGGCGTTCGAAGACTTGAGTAGATCGGAGAGCGGCGCCACCAAGCGAGAAAAGTTGGGAATATGAGCCTGAAGAAAGTTGGTCATACCGAGTATGAATCGAACAACTAAACATTCGACAATCTTGGGGGTATCCCTTTTTCCGAAATTTTCCATGAAGTATATGGACTTTTTTGAAAACGTGTGGAAATGAAAGGAAATCAATTCACTGATTGCAGAACATATAAAAATAATATTAAAACATGTTTTTATTAATTGTAATACACTTTAACTTCATTTTCAGAGGTGGGCAGGAACCGGTCCGACACGGTAATCTTTCTCCTTTTTCATAGTCCCGGCTACTATGAATCTATGATGATAACAATGCCCAACATGCAGAATTTGCTTTTAAGTTTGTTTATCTTTGTTTACATTAAGCATTTTACTTTATTATGATAATAAACATTGCTTTTACCTACAATAAATTCCCCCCGGGGGGGGGGGAGGGGGGAGGGGGGAACGGGGGAGGAAGAGAAGTGCGATGTCGCCACGCAAAATACATAGATTCTACAACAAAATTTCTTTAATTACTAAAAAAAATAATAAATCTAACTCCGTAATATCATACTAACTAAATTAGAAGTTTGTTTAACTCTTGCACGCGACAAACGTTCTTAATCACGCTTTCGACCATAACAAACCTGCCAGTGCAAAAAATTACGATTAATACTACACTACTACAAAGAAAAAAAACACAAAACAAATTCAAACATCTTTCAGATGAAGGAGAAAAGTGAAAGCTATGCAAACTACCTGGTGCGTGCATTTGAAGTTAGCGCCGAGTCAGCGCAAGCGATGCTAAAACAAACTCCCATGCGTTAGGTGAGCTGGGAGCGGTGAGACCGGTGCCGCGTTGGGGGGTGGAAGGTGAGTTACCAGCAGACAGAGCGCCAGCTGCCATCCGCGCGATGAGATCCTCCAGCAAGCTTTCTCTCTCGCTCTTACTATTTTTGTTGTTGTTGTTGTTGTTGTTGTTGCTGTTGTTGTTGCTGATGTTGTTGTTGTTGTTATCATTATCATCATAGTTTTTCTTGTTCTTGTTATTCTTCTTCATCTTCTTCTTCACTCTCTCGTTCTCTTCTTCTGAGCTTTCCTCCTCCTCCTCCTCCTCCTCCTCCTTCTCCTTCTTCGAATTCTTCCTCTTTCTTCTCTCCTCTTCCCGTTGTCGCTTCTCTTGCGCCTCTTTTTCCTTCCGATCTTGCGCTTCTTTTTTCTTCCTTTCCTCCTCTCTCAACTTTCTTTCTTCTGCTAGCATTTCCTTAATGGATGCGGCTTGTTCTGACATTGCCTTGTTCACAAGATCCTGAACGACTTCTTTCGACACGCCGGCGGACGAACTACCCTGAATACAATACCGGTCGCCGTTGTTTTGAAAGAAGTCGTTCATTTCTTGCGAACAAGGCAGTGGCAGAACAAACCAACAGCAACGACAACAACAACAACAAAGAATAATAATAATAATAATAATAATAATAATAATAATAATAATAATAATAATAATAGTATATCTCCTGCCAATTGCTGAGACAAAAGGCCATGTGCATCCAGTCCTCCATTCCATAAGGAAAGTCTCCACACCAATCGGTGGAATAAAGGAAGTGACGGCATAGAACATCACTCTAGGAGCTTTATACCAATCAGCCCATGGAAAGGGACCGATGGCCTATGTACTCCCTAATAATTTTAATAATAATAATAATAATAATAATAATAATAATAATAATAATAATAATAATAATAATAATAATAATAATAATAATAATAATAATAATGTTTGAAAAAAAAATGTCAGCGCTTCCCGTTAGAGAGATTATACTCGGAAAAAAAAAGACAGGGAAAGGCTCACTGATAGAATGCCACACACACTAGCTAGCCATACTAAAGCTAGTAGCTATACTCCCCTCTCTAAACTATATGCTGCGGCGCCCAAAGAGACCTTTTGACCCCCCCCCCCCCCCGGGGGCCCCCCCCCTCACAAAAAAAAAGAAAAAGAAGAAGAAGGAGTAGGAAAGATTATACCTCCAACGACATGTCCACTTCATCAGCGTCGACCGCGGGCTTTTTGGACTTCGGCTTGCCTAGTCACGTCAGAAATTAGAAACACTGAAAAAAAAGCACACAAAAAAAGATGAAATTTGCTAGTACCTGGCTTTTTCTTGCTGGACCCCTTAGGCATAGGAGGCTCAGGGGTCTCTTCTTCTTCAGGGACGTCTGGAACGTCTGGAACATCGTCGACGTCGATGGATTCTGCACAAAGAACCAAACAATATTACATACATCCTTCATTTTTCATTACATACAATGTTGCTACCGAATCTCAGTTTTTTTGGCCTGCCCGAAGAGCGAGGCTCAGTCGGGCCCTTTTTTTGATTCTTCTTCTAACGTTTCAGGCGAGCATGCAGTAAATATGCAAAATAAAGAAAAGGAAGATGCCAAAAAAACAAAAACAAAAACAAAAAAAAAAAAAACAAAAAAAAAAAAAAGATGGAGCTGGTGGAGAAAAAGAATAATAACATGTATATGAAGAAGAAAAAGAAAAATGGAAGAAGAAGAGGAAGAAGAAGAAGAAGAAGAAGAAGAAGAAATGACCTTGTTTGCTTCGTACAGAAGCAAAAGCTCCCGCTTCCGCCAGTTGCAAATCATAGGCGGGTTCGTGGGGTTACCGACGTAGAGGAGCCACGCGGGCTTCACCTGCTTCTCGAAGTCCATCGGCGACGGATCAAGCATGCAAGAGTGTTTAAGGTTAAAACCAAAAAAACCCATGAGCTGATATTGGATTTCGTCAGCCTTGCCATCGCCGTCAGTGTCGACCTCGCGCGCAGCAAAAATGAAGCGCTTCGATCCTGCAACATCCAAGTATAAAAAATATGTGCAGCTTGTGAATTTTGAAAAACATACAGTACCTCGATTGACTTGCGCAGGAGTCTTCTTGCACCAACCAATGGGAAAGACAATGAAGAGCCTGCAAATAAAAAATAAACAATCAGTTTATAAAAATCTTTCATACTTATAGGGAAAAAGACCCGGGAGCACAAGGTGAAGTTTCACCCTCACATGTCTCCACTTGCGTGGACGCCTTCAGTTCGAAATTGTTGTACTTTGTAAGTGCAACGTCGAGCGCGAGCGCCCCCTCCCGATGTTTGTTGTCCTCGGATGTGAACTTAAAGAGCAAGCTAATTAAAGCAGCAGCAAAAGAGGAATAATAATAATAATAATAAAAAGAGAGTTTAAATTAAAAAAAAATGGCAGCGCTTCCCGTTAGAAGAAATATACTCGAAAAAAAAAACAGGGAAAGGCTCACTGATAACTGATAGAAGGCCACACACACTAGCTAACTATACTAAAGCTAAGTATCTATACTCCCCTCTCTAAACTATGCTATCGAATAATAATAATAACAAATATAATAATAATAATAATAATAATAATAATAATAATAATAATAATAATAATAATAATATGTATCGTCTGCCAATTGCTGAGCCAAAAGGCCATGTGCATCCAGTCCTCCATTCCATAAGGAAAGTCTCCACACCAATCGGTGGAATAAAGGAAGTGACGGCATAGAACATTAATCTAGGAGCTTTATACCAATCAGCCCATGGAAAGGGACCGATGGCCTATGTACTCCCTAAATAATAATAATAATACTATATCTGAGGCGTACTGATGCAGCTAATGGCATATCCTCAACGGACATAAGCCTCCAATACCCTTTTTCGAGGTCCTCCACCCCCCCGTGTCAGTCTCTCGCCTGATGATCGGGGCCACCGATGGAGCTCCTGAGGGCAAGACTGCACTAAGCCGAGGTTATTCCGCAGTCCCAGCAACCTCTTGCAAGACGTCACCGAATGTGCAAGTGCATACACCAAGCGCGGTTGCTAGAGCTGCCTCGAAACCCCACCCATACCAATCTGGTGTCTGCTGGGTCCTGGGCTATCAACCAGCATATGCGGAGTTTAAGATCTTTTACGCGCGCAACGACCCTCCTCCCCAGCATCTACCACCAAAGGGTTATGAGTTAGCGTCACAGTTTAACGCCTTGAGGCCATTGGGCTGAATAATAATAATAATAATAATAATAATAATAATAATAATAATAATAATAATAATAATAATAAATAATAATAAAAGAGGAACAGAAGAAAAAGCTAATAATAATAATAATAATAATAATAATAATAATAATAATAATAATAATAATAATAATAATAATAATAATAATAATAATAATAATAATAATAGTGCTTCTCTGTCAATGGCTGATGCAAATCTGCACATGCGCCTCCATCGTCTCACCCGTGAGGAGAGTACGAAGAATTGACGATAGGCTCTAATGACACCCCCGCAAGGGCAGTTCCAACACTTCCAGACGGACCGGTATGTTCAATGAAAATACTGGTGGCACCGACGGGAATCGAACTGGCGACAGGGCCCAGATGGTAGAACTTGACCACTGGGCTATCACGGTGTCCATAATAATAATAATAATAATAATAATAATAATAATAATAATAATAATAATAATAATAATAATAATAATAATAATAATAATAATAATAATAATAATAATAATAGTGCTTCTCAGTCAATGGCGAATGCATTTCTGCACATGTGCCTCCATCGTCTCACCCGCGAGGGGAGTACGAAGATTTGACTATAGGCTCTACTGACATCCCCGCAAGGCAGCTCCAAGCCTTCCAGACAGACCAATACTTTCAAAGAAAATATCCTTTGAAAATACTGGCACCGACGGGAATCGAACTGGCGACAGGTCCCAGATGGTAGACCTTAACCACTGGGCTATCGCGGTGCCACATAATAATAATATAATAATAATAATAATAATAATAGTGCTTCTCTGTCAATGGCTGATGCATTTCTGCACATGTGCCTCCATCGTCTCACCCGTGAGGGGAGTACGAAGAATTGACGATAAGCTCTAATGACACCCCCGCAAGGGCAGTTCCAACACTTCCAGACGGGCCGGTATGTTCAATGAAAATACTGGTCCAGAAATAGACCGGTATGTTCAATGAAAATACTGGTGGCACCGACGGGAATCGAACTGGCGACAGGGCCCAGATGGTAGAACTTGACCACTGGGCTATCACGGTGTCCAAAATAATAATAATAATAATAATAATAATAATAATAATAATAATAAAATAATAATAATAATAATAATAATAATAATAATAATAATAATAATAATAATAATAATAATAATAATAATAATAATAATAATAATAGTAACAGTATGAAATTAAAAAAAAATGACAGCGCTTCCCGTTAGAGGGATTATACTCGAAAAAAAAAGACAGGGAAAGGCTCACTGATAGAAGGCCACACACACTAGCTAACTATACTAAAGCTAGTAACTAACTCCTTTCTGTAAACTATGCTACAGTATCCAGTAATAATAATAATAATAATAATAATAATAATAATAATAATAATAATAATAATAATAATAATAATAATAATGATAATAATAATAATAATAATAATAATAATAATAATAATAATAATAATAATAATAATAATAATAATAATAATAATAATAATAATAATAATAATAACAATAATAATAATAATACCAGTCTTGATAATCTAATCCGGATAGGAATGTGAAAATTCCTTTGTGGGCCCACACGCGAACCTTCCCCGAATCCAGAGGGGGAAACCCACTCAGCTGGTCATCCTCCTCTTCCTTCTTCTTCCTCTCCTCCTCCTCCATCTTCTTCCTCTCTTCCTCCTCCTTCTTCCTCTCCTCTTCCTCCTTCTTCTTCCTCTCCTCCTCCTCCTCCTTCTTCTTCTTCCTCTCCTCCTCCTCCTTCTTCTTCTTCTTCTCCTCCTCCTTCTTCTTCTTCTCCTCCTCCTCCTTCTTCTTCTTCTCCTCCTCCTCCTTCTTCTTCTTCTCCTCCTCCTCCTTCTTCTTCTTCTTCTTCTCCTCCTCCTTCTCCTCCTCCTCCTCCTTCTTCTTCTTCTCCTCCTCCTTCTTCTCCTTCTCCTCCTCCTCCTTCTTCTTCTTCTTCTCCTCCTCCTCCTCCTCCTTCTCCCTCTTCTTCTTCTTCTTCTTCTCCTCCTTCTTCTTCTTCTTCTTCTGCTCCTCCTCCTTCTTCTTCTTCTTCTCCTCCTCCTCCTTCTTCTTCTTCTTCTCCTCCTCCTCCTCCTTCTTCTTCTTCTCCTCCTCCTTCTTCTCCTTTTCATCCTTCTTCTTCTTCTTCTTCTCCTCCTTCTTCTTCTTCTCCTCCTCCTTCTTCTTCTCCTTCTCCTTCTCCTTCCCTTTGTCCTTCTTTTTTTGCTTCTCCTTCTTCTCCTTCTCCTTCTCCTTCTCCTGTCTCTTCTGCCTTTTTGCGGGAGGAGCTTCTCCCAATCCGTCGTCCCAGGGCACAGGCTTATTCTTGAGCAGGATCCCTACGATGCATGCATTATAAATACATACATACATACATAATACCTTGTGCATTCCAGGTGTAGCTGAAGCCGCGGACCAACTCCTCCAAATCGCCTTTGCCCTGCATGTTGCACATTAAATAAATAAGTAAGTAAGTAAGTGAGCAAGCATATACCAGATCATGCTTGCAAAAGACGGCGTGGGGAATCTCCACACAATCAAAGGGCAGCACGTCTGCAGACCCGTTGATTTTAAGGAACAATTCCCCACGCGAATTTTTGAGAATGGCTTGCAGAGTCTTGGCAATGTGCTTCGTAGACATGCCAGAGTCAGAAAGTGATCCTACACGTTGACAAACGAGCAAAATGAGTTGAATTCCAAAGACATAACTACCAGTCAGCGCCTTCAACCTTAAAATTTTTCTCGGGCCGGTCTGAAATTTGAACGTGTGGAAAAAGGGTCGTGTTATTATCAAACTTTTGTGCAGAGATTTTATTAAGAGCATGACATTTCGAGAAGATGTAACAGCATTCCCGCTCTTTCCCCAGCTCAGAATGAGCGGGAATGCTATTCTTTTTTTCTGTACACAACAATCTGTGGAAAAAACTCTGCACAAAAGTTTGTGAAAAGCGACCGGCATGATTTTGCATTTCCTTCCTACGTACTCTCAACTCATGTCATCCCTTGCATGTTTCTGCTATAACGTGTTTGTTGAAGCTATAAATGTCATTTCCTAACATTGCACGACCCAGCTTAATCTATTTTTCATAAACCAGCAATTCGATGAAACTCGTTTTTGGATTGCTGTTTTGCAAACTTTTGTGCAGAGATTTTATTGAGAACATGACATTTCGAGAAAATGTAACAGCATTCCCGCTCTTTTCCCAGCTCAGAATGAGCGGGAATGCTATTCTTTTTTTCTGTACACAACAATCTGTGGAAAAAACTCTGCACAAAAGTTTGTGAAAACCGACCGGCATGATTTTGCATTTCCTTCCTAGTACGTACTCTCAACTCATGTCATCCCTTGCATGTTTCTGCTGCAACGTGTTTGTTGAAGCTATAAATGTCATTTCCTAACATTGCACGACCCAGCTTAATCTATTTTTCACAAACCAGCAATTCGATGAAACTCGTTTTTGGATTGCTGTTTTGCAAACTTTTGTGCAGAGATTTTATTGAGAGCATGACATTTCGAGAAGATGTAACAGCATTCCCGCTCTTTTCCCAGCTCAGAATGAGCGGGAATGCTATTCTTTTCTTCTGTACACAACAATCTGTGGAAAAAACTCTGCACAAAAGTTTGTGAAACTGACCGGCATGATTTTGCATTTCCTCTTCAATATATTATTATTATTATTATTATTATTATTATTATTATTATTATTATTATTATTATTATTATTATTATTATTATTATTGTTGTTGCTTGGAGCTGCCTTGCGGGGGTGTCAGTAGAGCCTATCGTCAAATCTTCGTACTCCCCTCACGGGTGAGACGATGGAGGCACATGTGCAGAAATGCATTCGCCATTGACTGAGAAGCACTATTATTATTATTATTATTATTATTATTATTATTATTATTATTATTATTATTATTATTATTATTATTATTATTATTATTATTATTATTATTATTATTATTATTGAGTCTTTGGAGCGGAGCCGCGTCACCGAACGGCCCCGTGCTACCAATGGAGGCACATGTCCGACAGGATCAAAGGCCAATTGACTGATAAATCTATTATTATTATTATTATTGTTATTATTGTTATTATTATTATTATTATTATTATTATTATTATTATTATTATTATTATTATTATTATTATTATTATTATTATTATATAGCATAGTTTAAAGAGGGGAGTATAGATACTAGCTTTAGTATAACTAGCTAGTGTGTGTGGCCTTCTATCAGTGAGCCTTTCTCTGTCCTTTTTTTTTTTTAGTGATTCCCTCTAACGGGAAGCGCTGCCATTTTTTTCATGTGTATTTCAAACTTTAGGTATGCCATGCTGAGGGCTAGCAAGGCGCCGATATATGTGGCACACCGTGGTGGTGGCTACGGAGTCTTTGCTGATAAATACCTTCCTCCTTTTCAGCTTGGGCTCCTCGAACCAGGAGGAAAGTCTTTGCGTGCTGCAGATCATGCTGCATTTTCTGATCATTTCACTATGAAAATTGGGAGTTCCCTGCAAACAGGGATGCATCCAATTAAATTCATTAACGAATCGAGCAGGAATGCAATGCATCTCATCAACTCTTCATCGCAAGGGTTCAACAAGCTCGACGATGACACTTGCCGACCGAACGTGAAGGTAAATTATGTTAGTTGTTACATACATCCATGCAATGTAAGTTTTTGTTACGTGTGTTGTATTTTTTCTATAAATATTGTTGTAAATAATGTCAGGTCAGCAAGGGTACTCCTATTGTGACTGTCACCACCGCAATATCGAAAGATCAAGAGATTTTGCTCAGCTATGCACCTAATCCAGACCTAGAGATAGCTACGCTGCCAAGCGATGCACATCCGGTCTGGTTGAAAGAGGCTGCCAAGGAAGGAGCTAAAATCCCAGTTTTCCTGTTCGAGACTGACATTGGTCATGTATGTTTCATCGTTCCTGAGAAAGAACATCCGCTTCCACTTAAGTCAATTTCCTTGCTTCATGAAGCAAAGGTTGAACTTTTAGCGTCGGTCAGCAGTATTAGTTCTGATGGAAAGCAACCGCTCTCCAGGTCATCATCTATTCCGCCGGAAAAAAAGAGGAAGCTTCTCGACAGCGTGTCCTCAATTTCAGATAGTCGCCGCACGCTTCTGCCCAGGGAAAGCTCGGACATTACAGTCATCACAGAAAAATCAAGCTTGAGTGATGCACAGGTAAAAAATAAATAAATGAAAATTATTACTGAGAAGATTCTTTTTTACAGGCAGGTGTTCCTGACGTTGATGCTAACCTCGACAGCTGGAAACAGTCAGACAGTTCTACTGTCACTACAGGATATGATGTTAGTAGCTGCAGCAGCTCTAGACTATATCTTCCTACTGGCTCCATGGTAATTTTTTTTCTCTACCTGTCTATGTTCATGCTGGTTAATGTTCATAAGCGATCTTGTTTGCGTAGAACGTCGACGAAGAGTGTTCAGATACGGATTCAAACGGTGATGCTGCATCTATCAACCCTGGATTGCTTCCTCCTCTGGTCGGCGTGGACGATGCGGAATTATCCAACGAGCTTCGATTGAACTTCGACGAGCTTATGGAATCGAATGAGCTGTTGTATAACATCATGAGATTATCACCAATTCCTTACAGCAGACCACGTAAGAATCCAACGCGCCCCTACACGATGAAAAGTCGCACGAAAGGTGCAGTGAAGCTTCAGAGACCGTCTGCGCTCCAAAAACTGTTGGGGATTACCTTCGCCGACTTGGACAGGGAAGTTAAGTCTGTCTGCTGCAAAAAGTGGAAGTGTTATTCATTTATCGACACGCGTGATGTGCTTTACACGAGAGCGAAGAATGCGTCATCGTCTCTCAGTGAGCTTTATTCTTGGGCAGCTTCGCAGCTTGAATCGTTTCAAACAAAAACTGGATCGTTTCAGTATATGTATTTAACGGAGGCTGTGTGCAAAGTAGCCTGGCAGCGTATCTACGGGATCGGTGATAAAGTTTTGTCAAGAGCACACAAACTTCTTGCAAATAACACGAAGGTTTTGACAAAAAGCTACTCAACCGTTCCTGAAACAGAAGATGTGGTAGCAGTATTACTCTGCGAGAAGTTCATGGAGAGTTACCCGGAGATATGCAGCGACGGAATATGGAGGATGCAAGAAATGGCTCAGGACGCAGGAGTCCAAAACTATGTTCGCGAGAATTGGAAAGATATGTGCCTTCGGTTTGGTTGTTCGAAACGAGTTGATCCAAATAATCCTCCGACAGACAATACGATCAACAAAGTTTGGCGCATGGATTTTCCGCACGTCAAGTTTGTCAGAGGTATTATGCATATTTTCGTTATCATTACTTATCACAGGTTTGTTTTGCAGAAGGAGATTTCTCAAAATGCGAGATCTGCACAGAGCTTGCTGCTGATCATTCTAACGGTTTCAGGACTGAAGTAGAAGCTCAAGAATGGCGTCGCCGTAGCAGGCTTCATCACAAAATTCACAGGGCGTGCCGCGTTGCCAGCATGCAGCGCAAGAAGGCAGCACCAGCAGATTTTGCTGCCACAGTCATATCAGCCGATATGAAACCGCCAGTGAAGATCCCATCTTGCCGCCGCGCCGCGAAAGATTTCAAAGGAAAAATTGTGTTTCGCCTTTGCGTTGGAATCAATACCTGCTACACTACCGATACGCATTTTATTCTGACGTACCTTGAAGGCGCGGTAGAACACGGCGCGAACAGCAACATTACTATGCTTGCCGCACTTTTACATTGGCAACTTTGGAACCCTCGCACAATGCAAGCGTGGAAATTATATCTTGAGTGGGACGGAGCTGGTGATAACACCGCGTGGGCGATGCTGGGTTTCCTTGGGCTCAATGTCGTTGACAGAGGAATCCGTTTCCAAGTAGAGTCACATCGCAAGCCACCAGGGCACGGGCACGATGGAGATGATCAGGAATTTCGAGTTATGGATATCGGGTGGAAGAGCACCTTCCTGACAACTAACATCGCTCAAGCGTTATTAAAGCTCATTCTTGCATTCAAGAAGCAGCACAAGAAGAGGCATGTGCTGGTTGTTCTCGGATGTAACTACGACTGGATGACTCATTTTAGCCCGTGTATGAACAAGAGTTTCAAAAACTACAACAAACCCTTGGCATATAGAATCACCAAGAAAGATCCTGACGCTTTGCCGACTGTAGAGATCGCTACTTGGGGAGACGCACAGGATTTTCATGGAGTGCGTGATGATCCCAGAGGAGAACCGATCAATTTGTTTATCGGACGCCCCGGTAATAATATTATCTATCTTTCTCTTTCTCTCTCTCTCTCTATATATATATATATATCTCTCTCTCTCTCTCTCTCTCTTTCTCTCGTTCTATCTATCTATCTCTCTCTATTTATGACAGCGACCGACATGCCTCCCAAGCTTCCAGTCGGCTACTTCGTCAATCCGCGCCTGAAGAAGGATATTCGTGCTTTGGCTACTAAATACCTAGGGCCGGATGAGCGAGCACATGTGGAGGAAATGTTAGCAGGTGGAAATTTGACCAGAGTAGAGGTGGATGGAGATTACTTCGAAGGCGGCCTGCCCGGCCGTCCTGCTCATATGTCCTGTGTCGATGCAAAAGGCAAGGAATGGAGAGCAGAATTTCGATTGATCGACGAGCTACCTGTAAATTGGATGGAGTTGCCTCAAGAACGACAGGAGAAAATGAACGCACTTACGCGTTTGACCGATGAAGAGCTGCTGTCCTTACCACGCACTTATTTTGTTAATGAAGGACGTCCTCCAGCTCACCCGAGATGGCGTGGTGCAAGACAGCTTACTAGCGAAGAAAAGCAGGAGCAGGATTTAGCATTTGGAAATGCTTCTGAGCCTTGGCGGAAAATTCTCACGTTGCTAAGATCGTCAGAGGAAAAAAAGCAATTTGCGTCCAAGCAGATGGTAGTTAGCGAATTGAAATCATGGATGAGAATGCATGGTGTTGCAACGCAAAACTCCGATCGGAAACAGTTCAAGAAGGCAGAGCTTATTGAACAAGCGTGGAACCATTTCGAACGATGCGACTGTGGGTTCCCTGAGGAAGAAGAGCTTGGTGCTGCTCAGCCTGCAGAACCAGTGGCAGATTCAGAGGATGACTTATCTGATACTTCATCTTCCAGTTCATCAACTGACTCATCGTCTGATCGATCTTCTGGTTCAGAGGAAGAAAAGCATGGTATTAGTTTTCTTCTTCTTCTTCTTCTTCTTCTTCTTCTTCTTCTTCTTCTTCTTCTTCTTCTTCTTCTTCTTCTTCTTCTTCTTCTTGTTCTTCTCCTCCTTAACATGATGCTATCCATATTGTAGATGATTCAGATCGCTCCGACGCAAGTTGGAGAATGCGTAACTCAGGAATCCGTTTGCGCGGACGTCGCCGCGCACGTCGTGCTGCGGGTGGACGTGGACGTGGACGTGGACGTGGTCGTATGTGATTATTTTTTTTGAATGAATTTTTCTGGGTCCGACTTTTTCATAATGGTTTTTGTCTAGGGCAACTGCAACTGTAACGCTTCTTCTAAAAACTGAAATTAGAAATTTGTTTAACTCTGATAATGCACCAGAATCTGATGTGAAGCGTCCTCCCTCCGACCCATTCCCCCCCCCCACCCCCCCCCCCCTCCCCCCTCTACGTACCAGCGTACGTCACAGCGGGCAAACAGAATTTTTTGAAGGTAAAACCATGTCTTAATATAGTAAAATGCTTAATATAAGCAAGAATAAACAGTAAAAGCAAATTCTGCATGTTCGGCATTGTTATCATCATAGATTCATGGTAGCCGGGACTACGAAAAAGTAGAAAAATTACCGTGTCGGACCGGTTCCTGCCCACCTCTGAAGATGAAGTTAAAGTGTATTACAATTAATAAAAACATATTTTAATATTATTTTTATATGTTCTGCAATCAGGGAATTCATTTCCTTTCATTTCCACACGTTTTCAAAAAAGTCCATATACTTCATGGAAAATTTCGGAAAAAGGGATACCCCCAAGATTGTCGAATGTTTAGTTGAACCTCGGTAATATTCTGCGGTTCGGAGTTCTTCAGGATCGCGTCTATCTTGCTGGTGTCGGCGGCGACGCCTTTCTTGCTGCAGACTTTACCAAGCACGGAAAGGGAGTTGTAGCCGATGCGTAAATTGTCTGCGGCGAAGTAACAGCCGGCTGCCTCCGCAGCCTCCATAAGCTTCTCCAGTTGGTCCATATGAGCGTCGAAGTCGTCATGGGCCACGTGTACGTCGTCGATGGGCCGCGGCCGTCTGACCCCAGAAAGGGAGATGGCCGAAGGATTTGTCGACGGCGCGTTGGAAGTCGCCGGCGCGGCGAATACCCTGCGTCATAGTTGGGGACTAGAAGTCCACGCGGAGTCCATACGGCGAGGATGTCGCGGCTGTCGTCTGTTGGGTCGATCTTGAGATGCAAGAAACCATCAACCATATCCAGCGCGGAGATATAGTTGTATCCCGCGAAGAGCTCACGGTGATGATCGGGGTTAGGAAGGCCGGGGACCGGAAGGAGGAGTCGGGCGTTGACCGCGCGGTAATCGAAAACCATGCGGATGCCTCTAAAATGATCCTGCAAGAGGGAGTCAAACTTGCCTACGGGGCACGGCTGAGTAGCGCACTCACAATTTGGAGAGGCGAAGCTTTAGCGGCCGGTGGCAAGCATTTCGTCTGCCCACTGGGTCAGGAACTCTCGGACAGCAGGCGTCCATCGGGGGCAAGGAACCCAAATGGGCTTTGCGCCTGGACATAGCTTCAAAGAGATAACAGTGTGCGTAAAACAGCCAGCCTTATCTAGGAATCGGGGGCCGTAACGCTCGAGGAAATCTTTTGCTTTTTTCTTCTGAGGGGGAGTAAGGTTGGAGCTAATTGTATCCGGGCCGAACTTGGGTTTAGGCGGTTCGGCCTTCTTTTCTTTCTGTTCGTCCAGGTATTGTCGGCATAGTCGCTCTGAGAGCATCAAAACGGGGTCTGGAAATAGCCCGGTGATGTCATCTGATGTGACGAGTAATATATATGGCTCCGAAGCCATGTGCATAGAAAGCCAGTCTAGGCCGCTGATCGGAGGATGATCCGGTCATGCGGTAACATCAGCTGGGCCACAATATGAGACTTGATGGGGTCCGGACACGGCTCCGCGGGTTGTCACTGCGTCCTGCACGTCTCCGGCTCATGTTGAGGGGAGTGTGGACGGAAGCGCAGCTGTCCCGGAGAAGGAGGCGATCGACATTGTGGACCAGCCAATGTTCGAAGCATAAGCATCGAGTGGGTTGGTGGTGCTTTCGTGTTTCGTTGCCGGAGGTGGGACGCGTGGTGCATAGATATTGCTGCGCGTCTCCGGAACTAAGTTCTGGGGTCGGCTGTCAGCCGGTCGGGGTAGGCTAGGCTTGCTCGGTGCGCGTCTCGGACTGCGCCGTGGCGGTTTTCTTCTGGGTACATGTTGCCGAGCCGGAATATCAGTAATCCATTTCTGGACTGGATTTTTCCAACCATGGATCATGGCCTGTCGCAAAGCTGCTGTTGGGCTTGGTGCTGAGTGCGTACGGGCTTGCTTTCGCCCCGCGACCTTGCACTTGCCCGAAGGTATTGTATCTCTTACCCTGACGGTCGTAGGCAACTTCATAATAGTCCCGTACTTGTACATTATGGGCTTTGCCACGGCTATCTCTCCTACTCCGCTCCTTATTCTTATTCTCAGTTCTCTCCTGCTTACCTGACTTACCTGTTGTCCGGCTACCCAAAGCTGCGCTTGGGGCCGGAACAGAGCTGGAGGAGGACGAAGAAGAAGAAGAGGAGGAGGATGAAGACGAACCGGATGGGCCTTGGTTGTCGTCGTCGTCGTCACAGCTTCGTCGTCGTTGGTCGTTGGGCCGGCAGTTGGTCTTGGCCCGCTTCCGTCGGCGGCATGCCGTCTTGTTGGAAGGGCTGCTGCTGGCCGCTGAGCTGTCGGTGGGCGGAGAGTCTTCCTTCTCCTCCTTCCCACTTCGCTTCCCGTAATCCAAGCACCGCTGTGATTTCGAATCGGCGAATGGAGGGCCGCACGGAGTCGAGCGAGATGGAAGACGTGGAGAGTTCAAGCGGAGAATCGAAGAAAAGGCCTCTCGTCGGCGGGGGCTGATACGGTGAAAGGGCACCAGTGTCCCCCAGAGACGTCTCCTCGGTTCCAAAATCGTCGCACCTACTAGTGAATACTGTATTATACGTCCCGTCACGGCAGACACCGCAGAGGGGACTATTGGGCATGTGTATGATGACGACGATGATGACGATGATGACGATGATGACGATGATGACGATGATGACGATGATGACGATGGAAAATATGCTCGCGCTGTGACGAGTCTCTTTGCTTCGTCTCGGAGAAAATATGGAACACCGGATAGGCTGCTGTCGGGCTCTGAGGCGCCGGAGCGGGCTGAATATGTCCATTCGTCAAAAACATGTCAGCGTCCTCAGGTAGGATGCGATTGTGGATCATCGCCGCCTCAAGGCGTGCTGTGTTTGCATGGAAAAAACTGAATGCCATCCAGGATCGACGGGTACAAGGGCAAGGTTTAAATATGCGGCTATGTCCCGTCTATCCTGAACGTCTATCCTAGTTCCAAGATATTTCGTCGCCAGATCGATACGCGCTACATTTGGTACCGCCTCCTTGATGTCCATATCTTTATATATGGCTGGGGCGCCGTATGGGTAGCCCTTGGCTCGTAGTGCCCTCGAGTACGGATTCAAAATGTCCGCAAGACAAGGTGAATAGGTACCCGGGTGCATGACTACCTGGGTTTCTTCATACTCTTCCGCACGGAGGGTGTACTGTAGTGCACGCGTCTCGGTCTGTACTTGTACGAAAAAGGGAACAGCTGGTATGGTCGTGTACCAGAACGTCTTCTCGTGCGCACTAGGCGGCGGGTCCTGAAGCAAGTACCGCTGTACTGGCGCCCGCGCGTCAGTGTGCTTTTCCCATCGGGCGTCCATCCATGGGGATGGTTGCCGCATCATGTTTACCTTTTGATCAAGGATCTGTCTGTCCCTCATGTCCTCAAAGTGACGTTTAAGCGCGTCACCGCCTGCGTCCCATGGGCTTGTCGAGAGGATAGAATTCTGTCTGTTTGTTGTACATATCGTCATATCCATCATGCTGAAATAGGTCGAGGGCAGTTCCGCGTATAAAACGTATGTCGCATGAGTTGGGATTTGCTGCTTGACGTCATAGGGATGGGTGCAATACCGTACATCAGTGTTCAACGGCAGGCGCCAAAAATAATATAGGCATGCGAACCATTGCCATATGTTATCGAAGGTAAACTTGTACTGCAAGAAAAAGGGGCGAGATGTTCGGTTGCGCGAGGCGGCCCATGGTTCTCCACCGTCCGCACAGTTGCCACTAATTGTCCGTGTGACCATGGGAATGGGACAGTGTGGTTCAGAATCTGTTGGTGCACACTCTGCGCCGCACTTCCCGGGTAGAGTCCTGATAGGTGACCCACGAAACCATACGGTCGCTGTGGTGTGCGCCATGTGATTTCGAAAAAGAAGAGTATCGGATATTGGCTCAAAGCCTTCCAAGCCCAGAGCTAGGATGGAGGTCAGCTGTGATTTGAATCGTCCCCAGGCCGGCGGGTGATGAAACATCGTCAGCGGGGTCCGATTCATAACCAAGGCTGGCAGTACCAACTTGAGAGGAAGGGCATTTAGCAATTTCGCGATATGTGTGGGGGAATGGTTCATTAGGATGCATGATTTGTCGCTCTGGAACGACAAACTTTTTCTTCTGTCGGCATGCTCATCCCGAGCAGTGCGTGTTTCAACACCCTCGCCTAAGGATGGGACAAAAGCTATACATTCCGGGAGCAGGACATCCTCAGGCTCGAAATTGCCCGCAGGATGACACGGGTGACAAACGTTTCTGCATTTCAGTGCAACACCTGTAAAGGTGAGGGCGACCTGGGAGTCGATATACCCTGGACCGATATAGGGCGCGATGAACTCCTTGTTATCTACGAATTTGAAGATCCTATTTTCAGCGGTAATCCTACTTAGGACATCTGACATCTGGCGCCGGGATATCCGGGCCAATGTCGTGGCCTGCTGAACCCTTGGGCTACGTATGCCACTGATTGCATCAGCTGATTCGTGCCTATGCGCGTGGCCACGTAACTGAATTGGTTCGTACCCGCATACCCGTACCTGTCTAAAACACGGGATTCACACGCATCCTCGTCTATCTTGCCCTCATTGGTTGTTGGGAGCTGGTAGCCGCCACCTTCGAGAACCGGACGGATATCGAGGCGGTGGCGCACCACTCGGATGTTGTCCGTATTGTCAAAAGACGGATCGTCGTATACTCCCAAAACACGAATGAGGTATGGTAGGTAGTGGTAACACCGATGGTTACACAAGGGTGAGGCGAACTGAACCAGGTCTTTCCAATAAGGGCGGAGATGTAGAATCGGGTTCTAGCTGGATAATGAACAGGGTCTTCCTATCATCATAGAGGTCCTTCATGACTACTCCTATCTGTGGGACAGCCGGAATGGCTCAACCGCTGCGTTTCAAAGAAAACTCGAACTCGACGCGTGTTCGAGTGGCCATAGGGGGACCTATAGGATGGACCACCAATCGCCTTCGTGCTGGAGTTGCTATACCTGCTCTTCGTGGAGACAGGTTATCCCGGCCTAACCGTCTCCTACCAATGTCCGTGATGGGGGTATGACGGGCAATGAGATGGTAGTTGGTTAGGTGGGCTTGTCCAATTGGGGAAGTCCGGGTTGCAGTAGGAGAGATAAATCCGTAACGAAGGGGGACAGTGGAAAAACCCATTGATCGTTTTGTCCCCTGGGGCACGTTCGGGGAAGAAGGGAGCTGGACCAAAGGTGGGTGTGATGGTGGAAAAGGGGCAGGCAAGGTGCTAGCTCGAGGTAGAGGCGAGCCGGTTGCGACCGTAGGGTCGCCTTGGCGGGCCTGAGAACTAGACGACGATGTCGCCGCGGGGGTGTATCTTCTATCACTATCACTTTCTTTGATTCTTTTGTCGATGTCGGAGTAGACATCATCGACGGGGTCGGGGTCGGATGATAGCTAGGGGAGCAATAACGCCCGGGGTGGCTCTGGATCCGGGTTTTCGTACTGCTGTTTGAGTGTTGTAGCTATCATAGGTCATTATATTAATAATAAGTGGTCTAACAGTTACTCGCGCACTTAGTTTAGCTTGCTGTCTGGTAATTCAGTTCTGAGTTGATGCCTTTGGATTAAAGTGGCTGTGTGCAACCTGGGCTTTTTACTGAGTCTTCCGGCTAACCGCAGTGAAAGGTAGGGTAAGGTCCGTGAGTGACAGGTTTACTGAGTCATACCAATCAACGTCCATACCGTCCACATGAAACCCAACGCTGATTGCCACCGCCGCTCTAGTCTGTGCTGTGAGTTGTCCGTCCCTCAAACCACTGCTTCACAGCAACCCCGCAAGCCCCGCTACAAAACAGCTGGACTGAGTCATAAGTAACCCAACAGCTCAAGAAAAGTATGACAGTGCACCTACATGTTCGATTGCATACATCTGTAACCCAAACGTCTCAAGAAAAAACATTATCTTTCTACCCAGGAAGCGCATCATCAATTATTCCCGTTCATTGCTTTTTCTCTTCGACTGACACCTCGGTCCGCCGGGGAGTCTTTTTGCTTAGAAAATTTCCGAAAAGGTGACTGAGGAAAATTTCCATGCCCAGTTGACTCAAGTTTTGAAAGTTATTAGCGACTCCAGATTGTTACAAATAATTGATGATAGTACGATATTTATTAATAATAACAGCGGATAACTGTCCTACCGATATCAATGGAGACTGAGGACCCAGTTGACTCAAGTTTTGAAAGTTATTAGCGACTCCAGATTGTTACAAATAATTGATGATAGTACGATATTTATTAATACTAACAGCGGATAACTGTCCTAACGATATCAATGGAGACTGACGAATATTATACCTAACGAAGAGACCGTGTCCGTAGACTCCAGACCAAGGGTGGATAACCGACAGACCGGAACGGTAAGTATTGCCATTATATTAATATTCCGGGTGCGGGCCCGGCGGCATAAAACTAAGTGTTTTCATTATTAAAAGTCGTTTAGCGGGAAAAAAAAATGCTATTAATAATACCAACAACTTAATTCAACAAGAGGCTTTAGTGAAAACTTACTCGGATACTACAGTTTATAACTTTCCTACCGTGCCTCATCAATGATTCATAGTACCGTAAATTCTGCTTATCGAAGGTTACTGCAGGTAAGAGGCTGAGGCCCCCGGGGACGCCCCGGTTGCCGGTCGTTAACTGGAAGCATTGTGAAGCCGTTGGTCCATTGACTCTTCCCACTCATCCCTCCGAATGGCAATTACTCTAATCAACGTGTATGCGTATTACCGGTATAACATCTGTTTTATTATTCATTAAAAAAAAGTGCAGCCAGCCCACATTTATATTAACATTGATCTGTCTGTTTCTATGGCAGTCGGAATCCGGCGAAGCCGAGAGGGCGACGCTTCTCAGTTCCTTACAGAGTTCTCAGTCAGCACAAATTAGTAAAGTCGAAGGATTCTGAACTTTCCCGCCATGCCACCGGATTTCAATACTGGTATATACACTCACATTCTGATGCGAAATTGGGTGATAGAGCTTGGCACTGCGTAGAAGGGCGCTTGTTACAGACTTGTCAGCCCGACTGACTGAGCCACCAAAACTCATGCAGGGGACAACACCAAGTCGGGCTGGCGGCTACCAAGTGCGTCTTCGCCGTGAACTTGTTGTTGTTGTTGTCGTTGTCGTCGTTGTTGTCATTGTTGTTGTTGTTGTTGTCGTTGTCTCGCGCCACTCGTTTGCGGTCTGCACAGGCCGATTTATGAGAAACCTCTCCCTTCATTCAAGTAAATTTCTCCCTTCTTGCATAAATTACAAACTCGGCATGCCCGGCTGGAGATGTCAACGTTCTTTGTTCATGTCCTTAATTGCAGTTAGTATTGGCTTAGGGTTGGTTAGGTTTGTCAACGTTCCTTGTTCATATCCTCCAGCATCTTGGCCAGCACGGGCGTCTTGAGCACGCGCAAGTAGAACTTTGCGAACTGCGGCGCACTCTGCTGCACGAGCGGGATGTCCATGCAGGCGACCAGCGCGTGCAGTGCGGAGCGCAGCACGTCGATGGCGCGCTCGGGGTCCTCGCCGCGCACCTGCTTCAGCTTGTCGCGCAGCCCCGCCTGGATGGGCTTGGGAAACTCGTCGAGCAGCGGCAGCAGCTTGCCGGGGTGCTGCGTCGCCAGCTGCTGCAGCAGCTGGTAGGTCAAGGTCTGCACGTCGTGCTCATCTGTCACGCCGTTGTGCATGTTGCGCACGAAGACGGCGAAGTCAAGAGTGTCCGGCACCACCTCTACCAGAGACGTCAGCACCTGCAAAGCAGCCTTACGCAATGGCAAACCGTCGTCCACCTTGTACTTGAAGGCGCCCAAGTCCACCTCGCACACACAGATAGGTAGATAGGTAGGTAGGTAGGTAGGTAGGTAGGTAGGTAGGTAGATAGGTAGATAGATAGATAGATAGGATAGATAGGTAGATAGGTAGATAGATGAGATACCTCGCGCACTAGTTTCTGGTCCACTGCGGTGGCGGCGTACAGGATAGGCAACAGCTGCCCCACCAACTCCTGCAGGTCCATATCCCATCTCATGTAGCCTCACTATTGCCTTCTTATCCAATCTACTGCC